>BGNK01001673.1:78076-134265 GCA_003297005.1 Symbiodinium sp. clade A Y106 | reverse complement strand
GAAATGCATGGTGACTTTGCGGGGGGAGTTGGCTGCATGGTTTGGCTTGGCTTGGCTTGGCTTCCGCGGGGGTGGGGGGTTGCGGCGGACAGATACAGGTGACCGTATGCATTTAGATGGCATCTAGAAATGCATGGCGACCTTGTGGGCGAGCTTGGCAGCAAGGCTTGGCTTGGCTTCCGCGGGGGTGGGGGGTTGGGGGGGAGGGGGCTGCCCGCCTCCCCCCTCCCCCTCGTGCGGACTTCCCCATATGTGTAAGTGTGACAGTATGTAGTGTGTGCGTCTGTGCATTTGCTTGTTGTTGCCTACTTCAATACATGTTGCCATATGCATTTAGAAGGCGCGTAGAAATGCATGGTGACTTTGCGGGGGGAGTTGGCTGCATGGTTTGGCTTGGCTTGGCTTGGCTTCCGCGGGGGTGGGGGGTTGCGGCGGACAGATACAGGTGACCGTATGCATTTAGATGNGAAATGCATGGTGACTTTGCGGGGGGAGTTGGCTGCATGGTTTGGCTTGGCTTGGCTTGGCTTCCGCGGGGGTGGGGGGTTGCGGCGGACAGATACAGGTGACCGTATGCATTTAGATGACATCTAGAAATTGCATGGCCATGCTGTGGGGCGAGCTTGGCAAATATTCCCGAACATGCCTTCCTACTTTCTCGATTTCTGGCCAGCCTCTTGAAAAAACCGACCGTGATTCTTGAATTTCGGCCGTAGATGCTTGAAATTCCCCGCGCAGTTTTTGAGCATAGTTCCGCGAAGTTCCCTGCACCCTCTATATATATATGTATATATATATATGTATGTATGTATGTTCCAAAAGCAATATATATATATATATATATAACTTTATGTTTTATATTATATCTAGATCTCCAGCCATGGCAGGGCTGCGTCATCCAGGCATTGGGCTTCGGCCTTCTGGAGGAGGAGAGCGTGTGCTCGGAGAAGTCTCAGAAAAAGGATCTTGTTTGTGGCCACTTGCTAGTGCTGACAGGCTAAGCCGGCTAAGCCTGCTAAGCCATCAGTCTCGGCGAGTGAGTATGTCTGTGCAGCTTTGTCAGTGTAGTTCACGCATGCGAAGGAGCCGATGACTTAAGCAAATTAGCCTTCACGACCAGGAGAACCGGAGACCAGATGGTGGGCTCATCAACTGCGGCACTTGGGCCTCTCGCCGTCAGCCTGGTCTGAATCTCCCTGGCTGGAGCTTAGTAGGGCTATTGAGAGCTTTGGTGAGTGCACAGTCTAGAGAGCTCCTTGCTTCCTCCTGGGGTACACGCGACTCTCATTACCAAGACCATTCTGATCACTTGGGAAAGAGTTCGATCGACTGAGGAATACAAAGTTCCCAGCGGCCAAGACATTCCGGCCCGATCCTGATTTTTTGACTGCTCCATGTCGCTGCCTGTCCAATGCCTCTAGTTGCGCAGGCCTTGCCAGGCGAAGGTGGTTGAACACCACGGCAGTTGTGGCATTTCACTTCATTCACTCCGTGACTTGCTTTAGGATGCTGACAGCGCCGTGCTACAGCTCAGGGCTTTGTGGCCTGTAGTGATAAGTGGCGATCATGCCACTGAGTAGCAACGTCGCNCTGAACCAGTGCTGCAGTGCTAGGCAGTCCCATATTTGCCCGACATTTCGCAGAGCTCAATCTCTTTGCAGACTCTGCCTGATGTTAGGTGAGATTCACCGTGGAACTCCTCCCTTGCGCATTTCACTTCATTCACTCCGTGACTTGCTTTAGGATGCTGACAGCGCCGTGCTACAGCTCAGGGCTTTGTGGCCTGTAGTGATAAGTGGCGATCATGCCACTGAGTAGCAACGTCGCNGCATTTCACTTCATTCACTCCGTGACTTGCTTTAGGATGCTGACAGCGCCGTGCTACAGCTCAGGGCTTTGTGGCCTGTAGTGATAAGTGGCGATCATGCCACTGAGTAGCAACGTCGCCATGGCTTTCGCCTTGGCTTTGTACCGTTGGGTGGATCACCGCCGAGCGGCTCGTGCGGTGGTCGTTGCAGTGCTTCTCGTGCTGGCCCGCCTGTGGCATTTCATGCAACGGCGAGTCAATGGTGTGCACCACATGAATTTTCCGTTGAAGACTTTGCTTCTGCAACCTCCAGCAGAAGCACCCGAGTCAGTTTCTTGCCACATCAATGACTGTGGACGGAACGAAGTGAAAGCAGAGGCCCCTGAAGTCTCCTCCGTGATTTACCAGTGCATGAATTTCCGGGTCGGGGACTTTGTCACATATCCTGACGCCCATCGCGGGCAGATCACTGCCATCGATGAGGATGGGGACCTGATCGTACGTACTGACCACGGCCGCAAGGCTGTCTGGTATGTAAGCAAATGCACTAAATCCCTCAGCGCGGGGGACAGAGTGCAATACGCCTGTGGAGCGGTGGGTCACGTAGTGGATTTCGATGAGGAAGGTGACTTGTACGTACAAAAGACAGATGGATCCAGCGCACGCTGGTATGTCACAAAAACGACACGACTTCTCAGCGTCGGAGACGCAGTGAAGTACGTCAGTGGTGACATGGCAACGGTCATCGGCTTTGATTCGGACGGGGACGTCCTGATCGCAACACCTAGTGGCCGCCGCGCCACCTGGTTCGCGAACAAGTGCCTCTGATTTCAACGAGTCTTGTCATTCCTCCTCACTTCTCTTTTCTGTGTATGATGCGATGAATATACAATCAAACACAGATGCCGCCTGCATCTAAATATTGCAGCGTCGTCGATTGTTTGCATGCTTTCGTTTCACCTGCTTGGCTACGGCTTGGAGACAGCCAAAGCAGAATCGCTTGGCGCACACCTGTGTTGTGAGCGGGCAGCCCTTTGCTGCGGTACGTATCAAAAAATGCTTCGATCTGCGTAACTGAACCAGTGCTGCAGTGCTAGGCAGTCCCATATTTGCCCGACATTTCGCAGAGCTCAATCTCTTTGCAGACTCTGCCTGATGTTAGGTGAGATTCACCGTGGAACTCCTCCCTTGCGNCTGAACCAGTGCTGCAGTGCTAGGCAGTCCCATATTTGCCCGACATTTCGCAGAGCTCAATCTCTTTGCAGACTCTGCCTGATGTTAGGTGAGATTCACCGTGGAACTCCTCCCTTGCGAGGACCTTTCGCAACTGTAGCCGAGACAGTGGCGAGGCCGAAGCACCGTCGTCACTAGCCCCGATCGTGGCAGAGTGGTAGCTGGCACGCAGCCAACAGCGAGAACACCCGAATCCAACATGACCCCCCTCTAGTAGTAGCAAGCTTACCCCAGAGATGCAAAAATGAGAGCAGCGCAAGAAACCCTCGCAACATCCGTATATTCCTTGGAGTACCCCTAGTATAAAGTACCGGTTTCAACAGTTCTCGTCAGATTCTTCAGAGGACCCTACGGCTCCGGTGATGGGTTCCAAGGCCTCTGGCGAGCCAGCCGCTTCGCCCAGCTTCTAAGGCTTAGGGTTGCTCTCGGCAGGTTTTCTGTAGGCTTTAGTGAGTTTAGGGTAGCGCTTTTGGCAGGTTTTCAGATTCTAAACGCCCCGGTGAGCGCTTGGTGCGCGCGCGCGCGCGCGTGTGTGTGTGTGTGTGTGTCTGTGTGTGTCTATATACAAGCAGAGCCAAGTTATGCTTGTCTCTGTTCATCGAAACACATACGTTACAGATAGACTCACCACATGGGAAGCGCAGCGGATGCTCGTACACAGACAGCAAGCACTCAGCCGGAACAGCAAATTAGTGGAAGGCATCCGCGAGCCAGCAAAACCCATGGGCGTCAGCATGATGACACTTGGGGCAGGTCGCGGTGGGATATACACACATATATACACACATACACATGTAAAGGCGAGATGCCATGGCATGAGCTGTAATCAGCGAATAGATCAACATTTGTAGCTGCTCGGAGATGTTTTGAGCAGGCCCTTGCGTGCACCAGAGCAATCATCACCAACAACAAGGGCACGGTTCTAACATCAACACTCGTAGCACTACCACCACCATCATCGTTAACATCTTCATCCTCACCATTGTCTTCCTCTGCCTCCTCCTCTCCATCAACATTGTCATCGTCACCATCATCATCATTGTAATCCCTCATCATCATCGTCATCATCACCACCATAGCCACCATCACCATCATCATCATCATCATCATCATCATTGTTGTCAGTGTCATCATCTCCACAGCCACCAAGATCACCGTCGTCGTCCTGATCAGTATTCACCGTCAATGGGCACTCACCATCATCAGTTTCTTCGTCGTCATCGCACTTGCCATCGTTAGCGACATCATGAACGAAACGATTTCACTGTGCACATCACGGATGCTTGTTGTTGGGATCCGTATGACAGTTCGCTTCTAGTGGTAGGGGCATCAACGACATCGTCGGATGGTAGTAGTCCCGTCAGTCTCAGCTGGTGATGTTGCTCGGAATTTTCCTGTCGGTAGTGATTACCAACACCATGCTGACACGTACCATGGCTCTTGTGAGCACAGATCTCAATGCCCTCACCCAGGCCATGCTTCTGGGTGGTGCCACCTTCTTCGCAGCAACTTGCTCTCAGAGAGGATCCTGTGTCCAGTTGTGGATGTTTTCCGTGCAGTCGGCCGTCGGGACATTAGAAATGTTTTCAACCCCCGGAACCATGAGCGGAATCACAGTGTAGCTGCACACCATTCTCGGATGTAAGGTGAAAGATGCCATCGGCAGGGGGCCTAGCCCGACGCAGGGCTCCAGCATCGCCATCGACCGGTTGAAGTCGTAGTATCCTTTGCTCAAGAAGTGATTCCGCATCCCAAGAGGCTGCAGACCTCCGAGGTTACGCCCGCGCAGACATGGGGCTCAGCCGTGAATTCCGCCTCGACCCTCCGGCATCGCCAGACAGGTTCGCATTGCGGTTGTAGTGAGGGAGCGCCATCCAGCGTCCAGTGCCCGAAGAGAGTTAAGGAGTAGTCTTTGACGGTATGGGCTTGCCCCTTGCCGTGCCAGGATCCAGGCTGCTTGCGGCACCAAGATGCCAAGCTGAGGGGTCCACACCAACAGCCCGCTGGTTCGCCTTTAGGTCGCGAAACTTTCGTTTCCATCAAGCGGCAAGTGGCTTGCGATTATCGGCCTGTTTGCTAATACCAGGGTACACAGAAGTGATGTGATGAGAAGCGCAGGGGTGCTTTCGAGCTATGTGCGCTTTAGTCTGTGTTGTTTTCCGTCAAGTCCAGGAATCCCAGCGCATGTAATTGTCTGGTGCCTTGGGTTGTCGGTGCCCGACTGAAGCGTGACCAGCCCATTGTCACCCCAACCAATGCGGTTGTGGAAGCTGTCTAGAGAAATCCTTTGCCAGCTGGAACTTTGTGAAGGAAGCTGTTTTAAAGCACAGTTTAGGCAGTTGCCCAAGAATGTGATCGCAGCATGTCTTTCCATCACATCGGCCCGGCTGCCCGTCGGAAGCCGGATTGCCGGATGTCCATGGCCGGGCCTCCGCTGTTTGGGCCCCCTGAGTTCGGCCCGAGGCCTCTGGCGATTCAGAGATTTCAGCGATTTTCGGCCAACTGCTCGGCCGCTTGGGCTGCGTGGCATGGTCCGTGTCCGAATCGGAGAGCGACCAGGAGCGGATGAGCTGACTCTGAAGGGCTCCGATCTACAGCATTTGCCCTTGCTGGTCCTGCTGTCGAGATCACTTGCAACTCAGGGTTCATTCCAAAGAGCCGCAAACCCGAATTCTGCTTTCAAGGGACAAGCAATGATACTTAATCGCGCCCTTGACAGCAGGTAGCTTCTAAAGCCTAGGAGCCGCGAGCAGCGACGCACCGGGGCAAAAGAAGTCTGCAGCGGCCAGCGGCCACCTTCCCTAATTCCGGTCTCATTCCACCGCTTCTGCAGGCCATGGAGGAAGCCGAAAAGAGCAAAAGCCTGCTTCCCGATTGCTGCAGCGCTCGCTTTACTTCGACGAAGCATGTGCGGGTTAGTATCTCTTGTCACAACACTAGTAACTCGTGTTTGAGCGCTTGCCTCCCACGCCGCCCAGGCCAATACACTGCGCAGCTGGAGTCCTTGCGACAGGAGATCGGTGAGTATCGGTGCATGAGTTGTTTGCCTTCGATCTCGTCTCCTTCCTTAAGATCGAGCTCTGCGAATTGGAAGAAAAAACGAGCAGCTCCAAAGCAAAACATGGGACTGCACTGCATGCATCATTTTCGGGTTTTTCCCTGCCCACCCTGCCCGAAGGAAGCTAAATCAAAGCGCACTTGCCATTGCAGAGTCGCAGGAGAAGGACCACGCTCGCAGTGAGGCCTGCCTGATGGTGGCTGCACAACCCTGCATTGACACACTTGTCGGCTCCAGCCGCGGGCGTCCAAGGAGGATCCGGACATGAGTTGTAGTTGCCAGATTCTGCCGCCATGCGAACATGCGCATCTGTGGTCACCGCCCGATTGGAGTCTCTTGCTTCTCTCTTTCGACTTTCTGCGATGGCTTTTCGGTGGCCTATGACATTATGTTGTTTTGGCAAGATTGTGTTGAAAACATCCGACCTTCATGACAGATTCCATTAATCATTACTCTTGCCTTCACACTGCCAGCTCCGTCAGTTCAAGGCGAATGCGAAGTCCTTCTACAACATAGATTCTACTACATGAGCATCAGCAGCGTAGTGGTAAGAACTCCTCTGTGCCGTGACGGAGCAAAAGATTACAAGATGTGAACAGATGTAGCAGAATATCACACAATCTTGCAAGGCGGGGGGAGACAAAAGGCTATAGTGGTTTCCGAACCGCAACCGAAGGTGGAGACCATGCGCAAGGCCGCAGACAAAGCCCACAGCGACGTGAAGGAGGCACCCTTTGGCTCCCTTGAGCTCATCTTTATGCAATTCGCTGACGAAATCTGACTTGTTCATGTCGCTAGCTATATCATATAATAACCTACAATATATAGTATTAGAAAATAAAATATATCACATATGGGTCGCGGCTTCAGTCGAATCGATCAGATCCAGGCCCACAGCGCCTTGGATTCCAAGGCCAAGGAGGCCGGGGGAGAGTCATAATATAGGGGCCTAAATAATTACCATTGCTATTTTGGGGTTTCCTTTAAAGGGTTCCTTATAGGGTTCTATATTAGGGGCCTAAATAATTACTAATATTTTTTTTTGGGGGGGTTCCTTAATATAATGATTATAGTATAATAATAATGGGCCCCAAAACCTTTTTCTAAGTATTAAGGCCCCTATTTTAGAAAGAGATGGAGCTTGGGTTCTCTTGCAGGGCTCCTATAAAGATTTCCACGCACCTTCGGAACTTCCATTGTCCCGGACTAGATCGCATGCCTGCGCCTAACTGTCGTGAAGAATTATGCATAAAATGTTGGTATGTGTACACCATATGCCTGCACATATAGTAAATATATTCTAGGTACATAGTATGTGTGTACATATACAGAATAGAACTTCCAATATAATGTGAATGAATAATATGTCCTCATAATTGAACTGTAAGTTTATCTAGCATTATGTGGTGTAATCTGACCTAATACAACACAACATAGTATAGTATAGTGTATTTGATTGTACTATGCTTTATTGTGTTGTATTAAAGCATATGTGCACGCACGGGTGGGTGGGTGGGTGGGTGGGTGGGTAGGTGGATGGATGGATGGATGGATGGATGGATGGGTGTGTGGATGCAGCATATGTATGTTTGTATGTAATTTCTGTGCTTATGTATGTATGTATGTACATACGTATGAATGTGTGTGTATGTTCATATGCATGTTTGAGTGTATGTATTCATGCATGTAAGTATGTTATGTAGGCATGTAGGTGTGTATGTGTGTGCGAACATATGTGTATGTATGTATGCGCATACATTAACCAATAAGTAACTAGATAGACAAATGTGCATACAGGTACAAACCAAATAGGTGAACAACTAATCTGTACAAATATAAATAAATAAAAAACAATATATATATACACACGCATAGATGCATGCAGGCATACAGATCAACTGACGGAGGCACAAGACACGTGCAAAAGGGAACCGCATGCATGCATACATGCATACAGACTTCAGTCTTCATGTGCACGTCTTACGTTTCGGGGATCGCACCGCTTCGCAGGTCGAAAAGCTGAGAACCGCAGTGCAAAAGGCTGAAAGAGATGCCTTGGAGCCGGAGCCCTGAAAATGCTTCTGGGGTGCACCGAATGGGCCATGGCAACACGGCGCTACTAGAAGTTGAGCGCAGAGGAATCTTGGAATAGAGTCGCTTGTAAGGGCAGAAGTCTGCGTGATAGGCATGTTCTGGATGAAGCTATGTCAGAGTGATCAAATGCTGGTGTGTCCAGAGACAATGGAGCTATTGAGAAGCCAGACTGCAAGATCGGCAACATCTTTATCACCCAGAAGTTTTTCACCAGTCACACTGCAACCCAAGTGCTATAAGAGTCCTCTACATGCAAACCTAAACAACCCGAAACCCAGAACAACCAAACATCACCCAAAAGCCCTCACAGCCAGAAGAAACCGAAACCTGTTAACATTAATCCTGAAGCCCTAAACCCTAAACCCTAACAGGGGCCAATGAAAGCCTCTTGACTCAGGTGGAAGGCCGCCGCAGAGCAGAGAGCGCAGGAGGTCTGAAAAGCCAGCTTCAAGGGTTTCGGGGTTTGAGGGTTTAGGGTTTAGAGTTTTAGGGTTTAGGAAGGTGAAGGTTTTGGTTTTACTTCTGGCTTCACTTGCAGGGTGTTAGTTAGAGAAATCGGAAAGTCGCTGTCTTCTGATTGCTGCTTGGTTTGCTGGCCTCCTCTGGTTCCTGTCGGACTTCAGCAGAATCTTCCTGCCGGTTTCCCTTTCTTTGAGGAGGGGGCGGGGCTTGAGCCTGCTGTTCAACCATGGTTCGGACTTCAGAGTTGCTAGACTTCGGGCTTCCTGCAGGGTTTGCAATTTAGGGTTCAGGGGCTCCGTGGGTGAGCCTTCTACAAGTCTCAGCAGAGTGATCACAGTCGTAGTTGAATTTCAGTAACGAAGACTAGGTTCGTGATTACTCCCATGTCTACTACATCTCCAGGTGAAGAGAAGCGACCTCTTGTCATTATCTTTGCTTTCTGGTTGGTCCTGCAGGGTTCATATATATATATATGTATATATATACATGTATATATATATATGTGTGTGTTTATATATATATATATATATGTGTCGTGGTATATCGACAGCTTTTCTTCAAGATCCCCAAAGACCCTGCACACCGCAGCCGAAGCACTTCCAGGTCAAGGAGGTGCGTGTAGTGCAGGCCAAGAAGGACGCCGGGCAAAAGAGTGAAGATTCCTCGATTCAGGGGGTCCTCACTCAATCTGGTACCTGCACAGCCTCCAACCTCAAAGAGCGATGGACTTTGGGGCGTGGCTTTCAAGTTATAGTTTGGGGGCTGGGTGGATTTACTACGTCGTAGACCTGCTGGTTTTGCTGCTAAACTTGAACGTTGGATTATCTTGCCTTCCTGGAAGAGATTGGCAAGTGTTGGGGTCCTGTCTGTAGACATGTACGCATGTAGAGTACTTTCAGTTCATCAAACCCAGTCACATTTCTCAAGAACCTTAGTGTAGTGTCGGCTGCAAAGCTTTTGGACGCTTCCTAGATACCCGCCACACGTCCCAATCGTTCAGCCTGCCAGGCACAGAAATTTCATCGCAACACGCTACGTACTTCGAGGTTAAGGTGCTTGTTTTTGATGTGGTGGTCGCCGTCGTCGTTGTTCTTCTTCGTACATACGCGTGAAATACCGGCTTTGCAGAGCTGCGCCTCATGCCTCCGCAGAAGAGCATCCCATGCAACAAAGAAGCCTTGTAGAATGATCATTTTGGCTCCCAGCATTCTCTAATTATGCAGTTTATTGGGAACAGGTGAGGCCGATCTGCAGACTGCACAAAGCCAGGGCATCAGCAAACCTCCCGCGCAGGACACGACAGAGCTTGTCAAGAAGAAGGAAGAAGTCGCACAGGCTGCGCCGATCTCTTCAGCGAGTCTTGAGTTTCCGTCTAGCTCGCGGCTTGCAGCTCCCGGAATTCAGACCAGTACACAGAAGACTCTGCGACAGTACCACCCGGAGGCCAAGAAGTCTGTGGAGGACACCACCAAGAAGCTGGAAGACACCAAACACCAGCTGACAGAGGCTAACTTTGCACCCCATGAGAAGGGATGGAAGACGACTGAAACTTTGATCCTGTCTGGTCCACCTTTCCTTCCTTGCCAGGCATCGAAGAAAGTTACGGAAGCAGAGGTTGGGCTGTCGATTGCTGAACAGTCAGGGTATGGCGTTCACGGATGTACTCTCAACTGTCCGCAGTTCGGAGAACGGCGCCGGGTATCACATCGCGCAGCTTTGAGCGGAAGTGTCAGTGTTTGTGTAGACGTATACGAATACGGATGGCATACTGTAGCTCCTGCCAAGTACTAGCCTGAAGTGTTCAGTTTGAACTGAGCTTTAGTGTAGCATAGACGCTATACACGCGACCGCCAGGCTAGGGCCACTGCCGCCGAGAAAGCGGCAACTGCAGCGAAAGGCCACTCAGGGGGCGTTTTGGGAGCAATGTCTCACAAATAGAAATTCGGCCTGCATGCAACGCATCCGATATATGTTTTCCTGTGCCAGAACGAGCTACAGCCGCCGAGAAGAAGGTTGAATCAGCCTCCTGGCTGCGGTTCGCGCTGTCGAATGTCCCTTCGTTCCACACCTCGAGTCAGAGTCGAAGCTAAACTTGACCAGGTGGCACAGAGCGTGCGCGCTGAGGACAGGATTTGGGATCCTTGCGTGGTTGCACGATTCAAGAGCCAACGCCCGCAGACCACTTGGCCGCCCTCGGATTTCGGAATGGTCAGCAGTCCAATGCTGCTGTGAGGAGCAGCAGAGCAGCTCCAACCTGGCGAAGGTGGCCGAACAGGACCGAGAAGTCGAGAAGTGAACGGGGCAGCTGGCCTTGAACCGCGTAAGATTGAGGCAAACTGGGCCTTCCTTCTGGATGATCTCTATCGGCTGACTCCATCAAACCGCTTACAGGAGCGCAGAAAGGTGCAGGAGGCTCTCGATGCCGCCATGGCTGAGGCTGGACGTCGTAGCTTACACTTCGATTTTTTCCAGCGGATGCCGGCGGCGCCGAAGACGAAGCTCAAGGATATGATGCCTCTGAGCAGGCACGTCAGCTCCGCGACACACTCCACAAGGAGTCGGAGGAGGCGTCTTGAGACTTGCACGCAGCAGCACAAATTGCCCTGGACGGCGGTAAATGTAGTCTATCGGCGAGCAGCTCTTTGGTGCTACGCAATTGTCGTATTGTGGTAGGTCTGGTGGGTTTCAGTTTTAAGGGAGATGATGCAAAAATCTCTCCACCCCGCTTCCGCAGGCGGAGCAGCGGACCCTGGGCCTGGAGGCAGACCTGGAGAACCGGACCGAGGAGCGGCAGAATAAGAAGAGCTGTAATCGTACTAACACTGTGTTTTATGTTGCAGACGATAAGAAGACATTTGAAGAGGGTGGGCAGTGTATCATAGGGTTTAGGGGATTATATTATGAAATCTCAGCAGGGCTTTGGCGTTTCGGCATCCTTTAGATCCTAGAATCAATCTCCAATCTGAAAAGAACCCAGAGTTCCTACGCCTGAGAGGAGCTGAAGATCAAGGACGGACTGCTAGATGAGGCAGGTGCTTCGTTTTTGTCAGTTGGCTCTTGCATCTGTAGATCTGTAGAGCGGACGGAACAGTCTGCGAAGGAATGGCCTAGAGCTCATTCTCGGAAGAACTTTTTCTGCGGCTGCCATCGTTGTTCTTGTGAATGCCGTCACTGTTTTACCTCTACGAGTGTCGGCATGCTGCCGGCAGGTGCGGTGTTTAGAACGGGTTAGGGTTCCGGCTGGACTAGCAAGAAGCAGCAGGCACCCGAAGGTCAGCCAACGTAGTAACTATGCCCCATGCCGTTTTGAGATGCCAGAGGCAAAGACGCAGCTACAAGAGCTGCGCGAAGCTTCGGAGGCCTCTGAGCAGAGGCCACCAGCATCCCGAATTGGGGGTTCGGGATATCGGGCTTTTGGGTGGAAGGTCTTTGTCTTGTTGAGCTCTGCCGTCCCCGCCTCTCCACTCCTCTCCTCTCCTCTGCGCACTCGCTTCGAGTCCGGCAGGCTGCGCGAGGAGCTCTCGCTGCAGTTGGAGGCCCTGCGCAGCGAGCAGGAGTCCGAGGAGCGGCCGGCAACAACCGAACGGATAGAGTCGCATAAAGCTGACAAAATGCCAGTGCAAAGGGTATCTATCACTGTAGTGAACTCGTGATACTGGCAGTTAATTATTGCGAGAGTTGCAATTATCATCGTTGTCAAGATCACGGTTCTCAGGACTACGAGTGACAGTGACAGTCGCAGCGGAAGTAGCAGTGATAGTCATAGCGATTGCACCACTAGCAGTAGTCGCTACCACTTACATTACTAGTACTAGCACTAGCACCAGCACTGGCACTAGTGCTAGCACACTAGCACTACTACCACTGCTGCTGCTGCTGCTGCTACTACTACTACTACTACTACTAGTACTAGTACTAGTACTAGTACTCTTGCTGCTGCTGCTGCTGCTAGCGCTGCTGCTACTGCTACCGCTTACCGCTACCACTTCTACGTGGTCAATGAAACGTTTATGCTCGCAAGCATGCATCTTGCAATCTGTCTGTGCATTTCTTCATTCGTCTCTCTGTTTGCGAAAGCCAAAGTAGTCTCACACCATCTCGCACTGGCACGTGTAGGTTGCGCTCCGAAGCTTGGTACCTGTCATTTGTAGCTGCCATCAGCACATGAAAGTGAAGTCGAAGCTCTTCTTGTGGTTCACATCAGTAGTGTATGTGTATTTTCCCGTGGATTCTGACATATCTCTCTGACCAATACCCCTACATACGCACTAATATCTACATACGTTCGGTATCGTTGGACAAGCAGTGCAGGCCTTGCAGCTTCAGCAGCAGCTGGCTGAGGCGCACTGGGACATGATACTGAGAGATCATTCGCCAGGTCAGGTCGCGATAAGGTTGAATTGTATTCTCAGTTCCGTACATCATGGTAGGTCTGCAGGTGTGTCAGTGGTTAAACTACTTGTAGCAGGCATCTTGAACCCAAGAAGGAGGCATACCCGAAGAATTCGTAGGCCTGCATGAGACTCATGATGTGACCCCTCGAGAAGCCGTACGGCTCTACGGGCTCGGCCATACGTGTTTGTCTCAACAGGTGATAGGATTAAGACCTGCGTGGCCTGAGTATGGGATCTCCAGGCACGCGCTCGGGGTGACGAGCTCCGTCGGGATCCTGGCAAGAGTGGGGCAATAGGCAATAGGCTGTCAATGACTTTGAGGGTGTTATCCGACATCATTAAGCCGTCAATGCAAGCAGCAGACACTCCTATCTTGGGAGTTTAAAGTTGCTTCTTTATCTGCGCCAAGATATCGGCCCTGTAGGATGTGATTGCAAGTACAGAAGCAGTGCAGAAATCTTTCTTCTAGGCATACAAGATTCCAAATTGTTCTTGTGGAAGCTGCCAGAATCGGTTCAATTGGATCGGATAGCAGGATCCCTGGGCCTTACCTGGCCTTTCTCTGGAGGAAGCATGACAGTTTTTCTTCAAATCATGTAACTCGGATCGCCTGGGAGGAGCAAGAGACCTTGAGAACATAACGGCAAGTGCAATCTGTATTGCAACACGACAGCGGTACACTGACAGTACTGACCGTAGATATATTCAGCATGAAACAGAGCACAGCGACATGACGCGTCATCGCACCTGCCGGAAGCTGCTCGATATAGTACTGTGAGCGGTGACTGCGGCAGCGACATCTTAGTCGGAACAGTATCCGTCATGCCAGGGTTGTAGAGCTACAGTGAACCCCAGAAAGTTGGAACATGGCTTTAGGAGGATTCGTGCTAGGATCCCTTATCATTTACCTTAAGGGCATGAGGAGAATGATGTTCCAACTTTCTGGCTTCTACTATATATACGCAAGCCAACAACTTCCAGAAAAATTCCGAGCTTCCAGCAAGAAAATGTGAAATCAGGCCAAGAGTCGGAGCGCCTTCTGGAGGAGGCGCCGGCTCCTTCGGATGCTTGTTCGTGGGGGTGACGAGTGCTACTCCTTCTTGCTTTGCGGTCTTTGGGGATGTCGGGGTTTGGGATTTTGGTGTGGGGTCTTTGGGGTTAGTCCTTGTAGTACCAGATGACTACAAGGTAGAGTCTGCAGCTGCAAGTCTGCAAGTCAAACATAGCATCAACATAGCTGAGATTGCAAGCACTCCTAAGCAGAGCCCTTGCATTCTACTGCAGCTTTTGCGGTCACAGATGTTATACTGTCGCTGCTCTTTCCCCCCCACCTTCCGAAACGCAAACAACTGCCTGCCAATTACGCTCTTTGCCGGGGGTGAGGAGGATCCGAACAGGGAGCCAAAGAGTGCACAGCACGCCCTTGACTACCTCACGGAGTCCTTTGTCCTACAGTTTATAACTCAAACCTGCACTTTGCTCCAGTGTGTCGCTTGCAGGAAAAGCAACGTCATCAAGGCCAGCTGCTGTTCGGAAACGAGAATGTTGTGACGGTTGTCCGTGACGCTTTGAAGTTCACAGACTGGTTTCGTGTTGCCTTCAGCGAAGGGATTCTGGGTTGTTTGGAAGGCTACTGTGCCACTTGTGTGGTGCCTTGTTGTCGTGACTGCTGGCGCATCTCGTGGTGAATATCGGAACTCCCTCGTTATGACATGTTATGACCATTGCCATGCACATCCCTAGTAGTATTGCGAGCTGAATGATGTTGCAGGCTTCACGAGCGGTTGTTGTAAGGGAGCAGCGATGAGGGGCAGAGTGACATAGTAAGGGCTTGTAGCGTTCTTAATTCATGTCATCATTGGCTTCGTTCAACCCTCAAGGGCAAGCACGCTCTTTCTTGAGATGGCTTTGTATTTTGTTCTCTGGTACTAGTAAGTCGTAGGTTGTCGTCGAGCACAGTAGAGCAGAGCATCGTAAATTACGACTAAGCTCCGTTAACTTGTCGCGGTCAGGTGAGATCGCAACTCTCGAGGTGCTCATGAGTCACAAGGCGTTTGTTCTTGGGTTGCGCTTTTTTGTGGTGGACATGTGTTGCCTTCCTCCATCCACGCCGTGCCCAGCATATCTCTTCAGACTTCAGGCAGACTTTCGGATTTGACCTAGATCAGCGCCTGAACCCGAAGTTACAGGGTAACTGCTCACGGGCAGGCTGTATCACGGAGGGTTCCCAGCAGTCTAGGACTCTAGGATCTTGAAAGGAAAGGAGGAGACCGGGACTCTTCACATTGAACATCATTGTTGCAGTGTTTCTACTGATATGATTTCGCCATGATTGCCTTGAGGCTTCATTGTGGCACGATGAGAAGACTCAGCTACTTGTGGATCACGCAGCCAGGGCCCCGCTCCACTTCGTTGCATTTCTGTAATTTCGGAGACCGACATTCCAAGGCAGGCTTCAGTGAACCTGAATCGGGGTATTACTGGATTCCGGCCTTGTGCGCGCATGAAGTCCTGAAGAATGATGATGGACATCCTTCATAAGACTGTAGCAGCTCAATCCAGAGCTTGAGCGGACGGAAATCAAAACGGCCCCACTCGCTTCTTTTGCACCCTGAGCCCTCAAGGCGGCTGTCGACGCACAACGACAGGAGCTGCCCTGCTTCTGTTTTGATGTCTCTGGCGTCATATGGTCTCATAGCCTTAGCCATTTGTAGCCGCTCCGGGAGAGAGAAACTTTAAGCTTAAGGGCATTGTAAGAGTGCCTGGGCCAGGAGTTCGAGGTGCGGCTGAAGACAACGCGAGCTGAGTTGGAGGCCGCTATCCGCTCGCTTTTCTCTCTTTCCTCCGCTTTATTGGGGCCTTGAGCTCTGCGTGGATCCTCGCTGCGCAGATGCCCCCTCCGTCCCCTCCTCACTTCTGCGAAACCTACTGTAGCTTGAGGAGGTTGATTTCAATGTGAGAACCGCAAAGAACTTTCCGTCAGATCCGCTCTCAGCAGGCACGAGGTTCTGCCATGTCACGTGACTACAGCACCAGGTGTTAGTGCAAGGCTTCCGTAGAGGACCTGCACCTGTACTGTACCCTGATGCTGATACTGGCCCCGGTCTCTCCAGGTGACCAGGCTTTGCTCCACCTTAGACTAAGTCTCTTCGCGACGCTATACTATGAAATGCGGTGCCAGATTGTGGCATGTTGCTTGCCATGAAGAACCATGTTCTTGACCAGCGATTTTTCGGTCTGTGCATGCGCGAAGTGCTCTCGAGGAGCGATTAGCGGACGTGGAGCGCCAAGCGGAGGAGGAGCGGCAGAAGCTGTCCCAACAGCTGGCCGGGGACCTCGGACGTGACCTTGCGCGACGCAAGGTTCGGGCACGATCTGTTCGAGAGCTTGAGCTCCATCAGCTTGCATGTGCGCGAGGAAGAATGTTAGACGCGCAGTGGGCATAGATGGATGGCTGCTGTCGCGAAAAATCGTTCCAACCCCCCCCCCCCAAACCCGAAGGTCCAAAAGTGTTTCATTGCCTGAAGCAAGACTGCTGGACATGAGGAAGAGGCTCACGATGAGATCCGGCGTACGGAGGAGCGATGGCAGGCAATGAAGGCTCCTTGGCTGATCTCTTCCACACTGGCTCCGATACCGAAACTCCGAAAGGCCCATCAGAATGTCAACGCGATCCTGAGCAGTAGTCAGTTCTCTTTGTGAGATGTTCAAGTGGCCCTCCTGGTTATTGGTGCCAGCAGAGCCACTCGCGAGTCATCAACTCGAAGGATAAGAATCTGAAATCCTGCTCGATGCCTGACCTGCCCACTGCGCAGCTGTCACTGACAGCTGCGCCATGGGCAGGATTTGTCAAGAGCCTCGCTAAAGTCAGAATGGCTACATGTTGCATGCAGATTCTATTAGGTCAAGGCTTAGAGTATTCGCAACCTGCGCTTAGCTCATTCGGTGTTTTCAGGAAGATGCTGTGCGCGAAGCCTGGGAAGGAGGCAACGCCCAACAGAGGCTGGCTTCTTCTTAAAATGCCTGCGCCCGAAGACACCTTTCATGCACTATGGTCTTAACCCTGTCGGTCTGTGCCGTAAACCCATGTAAACCCCAGAGCCCTACAGAATCCGGTATAGTTGCGTAACATCGGGGAATGAGGAATTTCGGCACTGTTCGTCTCTGTCGTTGGAGCAGAAGCAGAGGCTGTTTGCAGTCTTGCTGTTCAAGCACAATTTGAGATGAAGTAATTATGCCCATTCCATCATGTTGCTATCATACCTTTCCTACTTTTATCTCTGTGTATACTTGCAGTCCTGGTAGCGCCAAAAGACCAAAAGAGGCATTAAAGCAATAAGCTCCAAAGAATGTCATAGGAAGAAGCACATACAAGCTTTTCCCAACAGGCGCTTGGCTGCTGCTTTCCGAGCTGCTCGCGAGATCAACAACATCAAGGATCTCTTGCCTTCAGAAGGGGCAATCGTATTTCTCCGTTTCTTGATACTTCCGCCGGTGGGTCTCTATAGGTTTCACGTGGTTCAGGATTTGGGCCTAAACA
Organism: Symbiodinium sp. clade A Y106; assembly: GCA_003297005.1. Lineage (NCBI taxonomy): Eukaryota > Dinophyceae > Suessiales > Symbiodiniaceae > Symbiodinium > Symbiodinium sp. clade A. The sequence goes on along the minus strand of BGNK01001673.1, from coordinate 116,677 downwards.
GAGTTACGGGACAAGTTGTATGCTGCGAGTACATACGGGCTGCTGGCTAGAGGGACACATGCGGCTCTCATAGTAGACAACTTCCCCAAACGCAAATCCCTAAACCCTATACAACCTAGACAACCCAGCACTTTCTCCTCCGTGAGGAGTCGGAGCTCAAAGCAGAGCATGACACCCTGGCCAAGCGCTTCGCGAGCCGTGAGAGTCGCGAGGTGCAAAGCGAGAGCTGTCGTTTGCTTTCCCTGCGGTTTATAGGGTCGAGTTTTTTCGCCCATGGTGCCACAGCGTCTGCATGGCATCAGGCTACTCGGTTGGACGCCTTGCGTTCTTCAGCCCCCTCTTACTGTTTGTTCATGCTGACAGCATGTTTACTGTTGCGTAGGTTTGCGCGACCTTAACTTCATGTCGTAGACCTTGCCTTTGAAGGAAGATGTCAAGCAGATTACTGATCAGCGCCGGCGCTTGCAGGCCATCCGAGATTATTGTCTGATGCACGGCCTCACGCTTTCCCACAAGAGATGGCATGATGCGAGATGGCATAGGGATCGTGAAGGCAAGCACCCATTTTGCTACCGGTCTGGTTGCAAACATACTGTATGTACGGTACGTGCATGTGTGTCGTGTGTACGTTTGTGAAGACTATAGCGCTTTGTGCAGCTATGACCTGTCTCGCCCAGCGCCCGGCCATGGATGCCAGCTCAGATTGTAGCATGTCTCACTGTTCTGTGTTTTGCAGCGCTACGCCGCGACCACATGTCGTTTGCATCGATGTGACATGAAAGTCATGAAAGGTGGTGTGGCATTATCGTCTGCCACGTCGCCTTTCTTCCTTTTACAAGAATCGATTTGTCGACAGGAAGCCCAGCTTCACCTCTACAACAAAGACCGTGACCTGAAGGCCAACCCTGGCCGGGAAGCTTTTGGGGAGCTTTGTCGATTAGAGTCCTGGTAGGTCAAAGGGCTCAATAGCTGCAAGACTTGCCCTTCGCTTGGATCTAAGCTGTCGGATTTGAAGCTCATGTTCTGGGCAACTTCGCTGTGTTGGGGCTGATGCATGGAGCCCAGCAGGCTCCGTCAAACGAACGAACCTGCGATGCGATTTTCAGTTCTGGGGCATTGAGCCAGGAAATCGCGCTTGAGCTCCAAAACCGCGATGAGTGCGACCGTCAGCCCGGCATGCGGTTTAGAGGGGGCTGCATCAACTTTCCGTGGCTAGGGATGATGAAACACGTTTGGAGCGATGTGGCACAATCCGGTTCGGGCAAGTACGAATGGTACGAACAGCTACAGGTTGTAGGCGATTTTGCGTGGGGCTCAGAAGGTGCTAGTTAGCACCATTGCAGCATGGGGCCCCGACAAGAAATAGGATTCAACATTGCGCGAATTTTACCGATGCTTTGTCAAGCGAATTTTCACAGGGACTTGGGCAGTCCAGCAGTGAACGCATGCACATTCAGCACCTGCATTCTATAGCATCAGGAAGTCAGCTGCCTTTCTTTGCCAGGCATCTTCGGGTCTGCAGAGCGACGTCGACCGAAGCCGCTGGGTGCCAAGATGCCAAGTTTTCGAATCCTGAGGCCCGCGCCTGTGACAGAAGCGAGTAGCTTTGGGTGAGCATCAACATCTGCAGAACTGCAGAAGGATGCTTCTGTTTGTGCCATCCTGACCCCAACCCCGAAGCTAACGCGGCCTTTCAATATGCAGTCTGAGGTTCAGTTTGATAGCTCCAGAGGGCGTGGGACCTTGTCGTGTCAATTCCTCACTCCTATTCAGCACTGAACCTTCGAGCCCTCCCCTCGCCAGCTCTGTTAACTTCTTCCATCCACTCCGACTTCCCCAACTCATCCCTGAACCCCTCATTTACTGGAGCATTGCTGAAGTCCAACCCAGGCCCTCCGGGATGGGCCAAGTGGCCGTGGGAAAGAAGCTGGGCCCGGAGCCTCAGAGTCGGTTTAGGGCGTTACAGGGCTCATGCTCAAGTAAGGGCCCTGCAAGGGCTTTACAGGATTTAGAGGCGTTCTCTTAAGGGGTATTGTAGTGTTTAAGACATTTATGACCTCTATCAGCACAACTCAGCACACACCTGCAACTAACAGCAGGCCTGATCGTTTTCGTCCCGACGTAGAGAGGCGTACTCATGTGAGGCGGTTGTCTCGGTGGATGAATCGTGCTGTACTTGTGACTTCCGCTTTTTGGCGTCACTCTTCGCCACTGTTTACGTCCGGTGTAGTGAACTTGCAGTAGTATCAAGGCCTTGTGCGACCGCTGAGGTGAAGCGCAGCATTGGGGCGAACGTGACCGGAAGCGTTGCTCGGCGAGTAAAGCTTTCATGCTGCGCTGTCCAAAAGTCTGCTGAAGCGTCCATCTTGAAGAAGCCCTAAGTCGTTACAATCCCAAAATTAAAATCGAGCCTTAGCGGTGAGATCATGCCTATCCGTAAGCATCTCGTCTAGTTAGTCTAGTTGCAACCCTCTCCGACTACAACCATCGCCTCGAACTCCGTGGATGTGGCATGTTACTAGATGCAAGTTCCATAGAATTATGTGAATTATGTTGCTTTGCGCATCCTGGCAGGCAAGCAGACTTGCAACGGCCGTCCCGAGACTCCGAATACGTACCAGCAGCCAGTATGCGCGTCATGCTTACGGGCTTCACGATGCGGGTCAGGGATTCTACGTAAAAGCAGAGATCGTCATGTCATCGTTTGGCTAGCGGATAGCAATGAAGTGGGGTCCCACCTGTCCCCCATAAGGGTCTGGCGAGGGGTACGATTTGTGAGCTTTTCTGAGATGAGCATGTTGTCGGTGTATCAGCGACGACGCCGACGATGCTTACGCGACGACTGCTCCTACTACTGCCACTGCCACTGCGGTTTCGACTGCTCAAGATCAAGACTCAAGACATGCTCTTGCAAAAAGCCTTGTTCTACGTAGCCCTGAAAGAGGGTGGTCCGTTTTCGCTTGCCAGGTGCTGCTGGGAGCAACCCACTGAAGCTCAGTGTTTCAAGATCTCGCCAGGCTCTGTGGGTTCTGGACAGAGGTTTGGGGGCTCATGAGGGCTTCCAACATTTGGTGGCTAGGTTGTCGTGGCTAACTGGTCAAGGTGGGCAGGTTGATTTCAGGGCCGATTTTCTTATCCAATCTTTGCTTGATAAGGTAAGCGATAACGCCAGCGAGAGACACAGACCCTCAAAAGCCTCTGAATCTATGGCAGGAGAGGCAGTAAAGCCTCCATTCGATTGTTGAAGTGGTTGAAATATCTAGAGTCTAGCTACCCTGTAGAGATCCTGCGGTCATTTTTACCCCTTGAGCTCGCCTTGTACCGCGCTTCAGGCATTCAACAGAGGCCGGAACCAGTAAACAGCGACATCTTCATACTCCAAAGCTCGGAACAACAAGAACCCTCAACCCTGAGCCCGGAGACGCTGTAAGACCCGAACCGGATTCACGCCTCGTTTCCGCCGGCCTCGATGGTCCTCAGGCGAGACTCAACTGATGCAGCCTCTGCCGCCTCAGTCGGGCCACGCTGCTTTGCGCTGCCAGAGAGTCTAAATACACCTATACGCATATATGTATATATATATATACTATATATTTACGCTGTAGCTCACTCTGTTATCCCGAACTGCATGATGTAGACATGTATCTTGGGCTGCCTCGGTATTGAAGAAAAAATCAGCCAAGCTCTCCGATTTTTGGAGTTTCCGACATAGTCTCAAGACATGTGGTGGCCTGTGGAACGTGCATGCACGACCCGATCAAGTGGGTCGGAATTCATGAATGCTCCTGATCCCTCCCGGCCTAGCTGTCCTCTTTACAGTGTTTTGGGTGATGTAGCATGGATGGCTGTCGCGATCACAAGCTCAGCATTGGCAGGTGACAACTTAGCATCCTACATGGATTGCAAAACTGCTCGTCACTCTTAGGCTTAGGCAGGACATGTTCGAAGACGGAGGCGAGGAACACCTTGTGCATGCATTTTGACAGGGCTCAGCATTAGGTATCTAGTCAGCCCAGGCAATTGAACACATTCCTCCAGCGATTTGCGCCCTGAACGTAACCTAGGCTCGATGCTTTGTGGGGTTGGAGACTTACGGGTCCCTCAGTCGGGATCCTACTTTTTTTGGGTTTCCCAATCCTCTGAAGCTCCCATGTAGGCTTCGTTGAAGCGAGGATTAACATAAAGCTGTAGAAACAATGCAAACCCTGTCTGCTTATTGACTAGCCTAGAGAAGGTGACGTCTTATAGTTATGGACTGAGTTGAGCTTGCGGCATGTAAAGTTGACTCCTCAGTGACATCAACGAGCAAGCTATGACCTGGACGGCTCTGCAGCTGAAACTCAGGGTTGTAGCACTCTAGAAACGCGACAGGGCCCGATTCAGCGGAGCAGGGCCAAGCAGATCCAAGCTCCCATCGGAGGCCTTCAAAGAGCCAACACTCGAAGGCCGTGCCTGGATGGGAAGACTTAAAGGAGAATGGCGGCTTCCAGGTCCTTAAAGGGGACGGTCGTCCGCGCTGTTCTTTTCCAGAGGTCCCCGGTGTCACAGAACATGAGCTGGGAGTCACGGGATTGCCTGGAACCTTCTGGGGGGCACTTGTCCAGAGAACCCCGAACTCGAAATGAGCACTTAGTCCAGCGTAGCCAGTGCCTGATTTGCCGATGCCGCTGCCATGCATAAGCAGGAGAGTATTTGCAGCCTAGTGGAAGAGGCCGCGGCTACTCAGTGCAAGACTCTGTGACAGGAATTCTGTCGCACCAGTCCCTGGCACGCTGATCTACCGAATTCAGCAGAGCCTGCATTGCGGGCGCGCTCGGGCAAGAAATACCTGGCTTAAATCCTTACCACCCTAGTGCAAGTGACGAAACTTTACGAAACTGAGTTCTAGGGCTTTGCCTGATCCCCAGGATTCCCTCAATGAGGAGCATGCCGAAGCTGGCAGAGAGCAAAAGAATCCGGAGGGGGAGGGGAGGGGAATTCGGGGCTCAGGGGCACTTGAAGCTGATCCACAGAGTCCAAGACAGGAAACCAATGGTTCGTTGGGTGCTGAAGTCCACTACCTGCCGCTCACCAGCAGTTCCTACCTTTCGTGACTGAAGTGATATTCAGTGCAGGACTCGGCTGCCGGACGAATGGCGCAGAGCATGGAGCATGGCTCAGACAATAAGGTCGCTCTCAGCCAACTTGGCGAAAAGTCCGCAGGTTTGTTCGTCCGAAGTTGAAGATGTGGTGATTTTGTCCACCCGAAGTCAGTATATTCTGAGAACCTGCTTCAAACGAGAGGCTGATCAGATCCAGCAAGACATAGCAGCATCGGGCTTCTCCTTATCATGAAGGGAGATCTCCCTTCCCTTTAACATTAAACGGCGCCCCCCTCCACCCCATAAAAGCTCGGAAAGTGTTTTCATCATCAGGGGGGTATTTTTATCCTTACTGTCACTTTTGAGGGATTTTACTCTTGGTCCTGCTTTGGCTCTTGCTCTTGCGCTTGCTTTTGCTCTTGCTGCTTCTTGTGCTCTTTCTCTTGCTCGTGCTCTTACTCTTGCTTTTGCTCTTGTTTTTGCTCTTGCTCTTACTCCTGCTCTTGCTTTTGCTCTGCTCCTGCTCTTGCTCTTACTCCTGCTCCCCCTAATGCAAATTAGGTTTTAAAGGGCAGGGATGATTTCGGCAGGATTGGCACCAATTTTATTACAGAAGAGGACGCTGTGGGAACCTATGGTTTTGTAGTTTTCCCAGAATTATTACTCGGGGGGTGTTTAATAAATGGGGGACGGGATTGATTCCGCTGCCGCTTGCCCAAAGAGCCGTCCACTAACGTTTCCACCCTACCAATCCTCATCCGCTACTTGCCTGGCTTAGACGGGCGTGCACAGACTTCAAGGTATTCCGGAGGACCTTGGAGGATGAGCTTTCAAGTTTTATTCAGATTGCGAGAGGATGCTTTTGGGTTTGACAGCACATGACATGATCAGAGATTTGGCCAGTTCTACGTGCAGAGTCGGAGAAGCGACTGCCTTTGTCAGCCGCTGCCCCTGTCTCGGCCTGCTCTTAGCCCGGCCCGGCCTTGCTTTCCATCTCCCTCCTCAGGCTAAGCGAATCTGAAGCTATTTCCCCAGAGGTGCTGCTCTCTGTGAGGGGTTCCGGGAATATAGGGCAGCTTCTGATGGGTAACGGTCGGTGCGCTCTGGGATGATTCGGTTTTCAGTAAAGGATTTGCTTTTTCATCTCTCACTTGGACAGATCAATGTTGACGCGTGAGCCACTTGAAGAACGTTATTTGTCGGAGCGACGCGTCTTTGGCAGTCGCCCGCAAGTTCCGTAACGCTGCATCCTGTTGGAAATGTTTGCAAATCACTGGGGGAGCCGTCCCCGGGGAAGTGATCAGCAAAGGCATCGTTCGCGAAAAGCGCAAAATAGTTCTTACCAAAGACCCTCCATGCCTTGCTTTACGCTGACCAGCTGGCATCACCCTCGGCAGCTCTCGCGGATCTTCATATCAACTCAGGCCGCGCATCTCTGCCTGCAGCTTCGGATGCCACTTTGAGGTGTAGACACATCCAGGCAGAGGCGGCTGCTCCTTCTTTCATGATTCGCGTCGGGGACCTTGCATGCCCAAGCATGCAGATGTCAGGATTTTCAATGGCGACTGCGAGCAACTTGTCGTCGTGGCAACCTGAGAACTTGGGAGGGCGCAAGGTTGTCAGCAGCGGCCTCACTTCTGCTGGAGTTCCACTGGACAGAGTCGTTAACCGAATCCCCACTGTGCACGGAGGCTCCAATGAACGAAGATGGAGCCAGACAGCATGATAATTGCATCAACAGGTCAGGTGAGGCTTCCATGCATGAGTCCTTTGGCTGTAGAGTCGCAGAGAATGCATGTGCGGATGGATTGCAAGCGATCTCATAACTGACAACTGTGCCCGGCATGTCTTGCATTTATACCCTTGCGAGCTCTTGCTTACCGGGAAACATGAGACACAGGCCGCGACAACACGAGGGAATCGCCTCATGCGCATGTCAGTGTTGCGCCCACCGTTTTCACGTTTTCGTGTCATGCTCGCAGGCGCAGGTGTTCTGCTAGAAATATCCTCAGAGAATACTTTATGAATACAGCAGCCAAGAGGAAGGCCGGCACGAGGCTCTTGAGAGCCTACTGGGTAGCCGTGTTATTCAAAGATGCGCATGGTCTCTGCCAGTAGAGTCCGTAGAGACTCGCGTCCCGCCACATCACGACATGCAATTGAACAATAAGACTTTGATATCAATATACCAGTTGCAGTAACAACAGGAACGATAACGATGACAGTCGGCGTACTAACGACAAAACTATAAGATTTCTAGCAATGCTTCGTATAGTAGCAAATGTAAACGTGATGGTACTAGTGCTATAGTAATGGTGGTAGCAAGGATATTTATGACAAGACCCCAAGTTTAATCATGCGCAAAGTAGCAGCGAACAATATCAATTACAAACACATTGATAACTAGGAATTTACTGCGAGTCATAGTAGTAATCATGGCATACTAGAAAGACTTATTTTTCATGATCTATTTCTATTTATCATCTATTTTGAATTATTACTCACAATGTTAAGTTATACTCGCAAACCCACATCAGCTGGCCTACTGCCCGACGAAGCTTTCCACGATCAGGCCAGCCCTGGGCCCGACCCGCCGGCATCCCAAGGGCGTTTACTCCTGGGACTTTGGGAAAGTAGGATTTATAAGGTCTTAGGGTTCTACAAGGGCTTTGAGGGCTGGTGGGGCTCAGGGTTTGGGGGTGTGGGGGACCCCACCGAATGAATCCTACAAACAGCAGAGGCGAAGGCAGTAGAGCCCGAAACTTGGGCCCTAAACGGTATGTACTAGAATATGCGGTCTTATTCTCAGGGCCCCAGTGAATAACAGATCCCGCATTTGCAGAAATCCCCATGTGTGGGAGCCGGGGAGCTCTGATACATCATTGCGGCGGGCTGGGTGTTGGTGGGACACTTTGAGGTGTCGGAATGGTTGATTAGTGGTGGTTTCTTTGTTGCTCCTTGCATTTTTATATGATATACCCCAACACATCCGGAAACCCTATTCAAACACCAAGCTGTTAAGGCCTCTACATTAGGTCGTGGCTTGTCTGACTTCGACTTCCGAGGCAAACTGCAGCCGAATGGCCAGTTGGGCGAGACGGGCCCGGACAAGGCCACGACTTGCTGGGGGCAGGTCGTTCAGCTATTAAATAAAAAGCATTCCTTGAGGTTCGTTGTTCTAATGCTAGTATAGCCTACCCGAACCGACCCAACACCATTCTAATTATTCAGGCCCCTGCACGTCAATAGCAGCCACTAGCATTGTCGATCATACTTGTGGTATCTTGTAGTGCAGTTGTTCCTATCTGTTTTTGGTAAGAAACTAATTTCTCTCAACCCCCATCTCCCAAAACACCCTAAGACCTAAGAATCCTAAGAAGCCAGAGTCGTCAAGGCCCAAGGTCATTCGAAGAATTGCGTCAGTCTCTGGTCCCACGAACTCGCAACTGCAGGACAGGTCTACTTAAAGCACCAGGGGAACAGGAAGGGCCGCCAAAGGGTGCAGTGCTCACGCTGAATCCTCAAAACCAAACGCAAATAGGGCTGGGCCGTCGGAGCCCTGCAAACCCTGAAGGCCTGAACAGTAAGTCTAAACCCTTAGGCCTTCGAACCTTGTGCAGGGGCTCCGGGAGGAGGAGCTCCAGCGGCATTTCTCGGTGTGGAGCGTCCAGAGCTTGGTTTGTTTGCTCTCCGTGATTGGAGAGTACAGCATACCAGAAAGGAGCACTTGCCACCTACTCTCTGTTCGTCCTGAATCTAGAATCTAGCCCGTATTGGTCAAAGTCAGCTTCCTTGACCCAACCTAGCAGATCATTATGCCGAATTTACACAGAGCCCTGCTTGCAAAGGTGTCCACCCGAAGCACTGGCAGCAGCAGCGATGATCTCAATAAGGAGAGGGCATGGGAAAGGTTTCCGCCGGAATCCAGGCTTTCAGATTTTGGGATGTCTGGTTTGGGGGTCTCCTGGCTTTGAGATGCCTCGACTCTACGGATGCCAGCACGCAAGTGCGACGCAGCAGAACTTCCTATCCTCCGACCTTCAACGAAGCTGCTCAACAGCACAATCCTCCCTGCCAGCTCGAGAGTGACGATGAGAAGCGTCATTCCTCGACAGAAGACGGCCTGGGACTGACTGGGGATGTGGTTCCAAACCATCAGCTGAGTTCGTATGCTGCGAAGCGCCAAGCTGCCTTGGGTAATGGTTCACAGTGGCGCTTCTGGTACCCTGGTTGCGGGCAGGTGCGTTCGATTCGGATGACTTCTCCGAGGCTGGATGCTGAGAGGGGTGTTCGGGGTAGTTAAGTAGGCGCTCAAGCCTGAGAGCTTTCAGACAGCTCCGTGGCACAAGCTGCAGGACTCCTCCTCTTGGGAAACAGCCTGGGCCTCGATAGCCCGCGCAAAGAGTATAGCTAGGTATACATACCACACATACAGCCGTACATACCTAAAGATGCCCAGAAAACTTGTTCGAATGTCGAAGTTCTTGGCTAGAAGTCCAGGATAGTCCAGGCATGTCCAGCATGTCCATGGGGTTCTTTTTCTGTTTTAAGGCTTACTGTGGTCCTGACTCTAGCACCGGCAGCATGAAGACGAGGGACTTGGCAGAGTGTCCAACTCGGCTGAGGCGAGCGAAGGGGAGAGCTTCGAGGTCTGCGGTTTTGCAGGGTTTTGGAATCCCAAACCCTCCGCTTGGAGAGTCTAGGGCTCTGGGCCTACTGCAGGTGAGGTCGGGAGCACCGATAAGAATGATCGGCTACGGCTTCTGTCTCCATAGCAACTCTGACAGTGCCCGTGCTTTGCTCGGGGGCTTCTAGGCCTGGGCCTGGCTTTCCGACTAAGATTCTGCTGCGGTCGCCCTGTTTTCAGACTAAGTTTTCAACTTCGCTTGAGCTTGGGAGCTCTGAGGCTCTACTGTAGGTTCCAAACCTTCAATGTCCTCCTCCAAAAGGACATCTCTCAGCACTCGGACATTGTTTACCCGGCCCGGGTCCCGTGGGGTCGGATCTGGGAAGGTCGCTGATGCAAGCGTATGCTGGGACATGCTCCTACTGTGCGCATGCTTAGTTAAAGATGACACAAGCCGATGCGAAAGTACGTCAGGTGTGCAGGTTATTCTGTTTTGGACTCTCCCTCTCCATCTCTCTCTGTCTCTCTCTCTCTCCCTCCTGTCTCTCTCTGTCGTTGCCCGCTGCCATACAGACATGTACATATACCAAGCGCGCAGATGCCTGGTCAGGGAGGGGGTGCTCCTCCGGAACAGAACGCATCATTTTTGACCGGGTTGGCCTTCAATGCAATGCTGGGTTGCAAGGAATATCTACACCTGTTCCTGAGGTCACTTCACTGCTCCATGAGACGCCTCCCAAAGGCACTGGGGTTGGATGGGTTGGAGTCGGGTGAGTTCGAAAGGCTTGAGGGCTGCAGGATCAAAGACTGCGGTGGTGTCCAACCGGTGCCGGATGATTGTTGAGGTTCCTGTTCTCGGTGGCAGTGGCTTTAGTTTGGATCTCGAAATCTTTTCTGCCGTAGACCGTCAGAGCTCTTTGCTGCAGGAGTTCAGCACCATGGACTCCGCTGCCACCCGAGGCTCTTGCCTCACATTTTCCCTGCAAGTGGTTCGGGGCTTCACGCTTTTGTTGAGACTGGTTGTTTGGGTTGTGTGGCAGTGCCAGCCTTCTCAAGTTTGGACTGCGACGCACAGATGCCGGCAAGGCATTCGGAAGATGTGCCCCAAATGGACAGGACTGCCTGGTTAATGCCGTTCCTAATCCTCTTCGATACCAGCCCCGCTTTGGACTTGGAGTTTCAACTGCTCAGAGCCCAACAGCGACAGCAGGCAGTCGTGACTGTCTCCTCGCAGGAGTGATGGGTTTTCGAGCTCTTCTTCGGCTTGGAGGTGTGCAAGTTCAGATTGCAGCCAGTACGCAGATTCATGACTGTTTTTTGCCATGCAAGCCCCAACCTGTATTGAACATGTTGATCGGATCTGACTCGTTAGGATGTGCTTGTTGCTCCGCGGCGATTGTGGCTCCTGGATTGCGAATCAGCATAAACACGACCATTCGCAGAAACCTCGCACGGCAGTCGCAAGCTATCACAGTCCTGCAGTGGCTGTCAAGGGCATGCAATTTGTGCTCTGTATATCTCCGCACTGTCAGACTATACATATTAATAACCCAACAGCGCAACATCGACGTTTGCAGCGGCATGGACCGTCCAGAGCGGCCTGCGCTTCCGGACTGCTGCGCGCCTCTGCTGACAGGTAGCGTTGGAGTTTCTGCAGGGTCATGAAGGTTGCGCTAAACTCGGAGCACAGATCCAGAAGCCAGAATCAGAGTAGCCCCGCGTTGACTAAGTCAAACGAGAGCATGACTTTGCGCTGAGGGCGTGCTTTCCAAAAGTGGAGAAAAATGTGGTGGAGAGATGGACTCTCATATGGAATGGATGGAAGACTTGGAACTCTTCAGGAGTAGGTGCGCCAAAATCGTTGCTGGAACGGACCGGAAAACAGGTCACTTTGGAGTCTCGCAGCTTGGAGGCATGAACCCAGACTTTTGTAAGTTTGCCCTTTTGGCACGACATGCAGTCTGATCATCTGCGCTTCATGTTGCCATGAGGCCAGGCAAGCCGATCGAATGGAGCTGGTTGGCCAAGATGCCTCCAGTCAAGGCGGCGATTTCAAAAATCCTCGCAAGCCTGGCAGCCACAGGTAGTGAAGGTATGGTGGGGTTTCGTGAGCACTGTCGCATGCGAGGACAGAGCGGATTGGGCCCTCGGCCTCCGCGAAAAGCTAGCAGAAGCCCTTGGACGTCCTGCCAGCGGAGCAGCTTCACGTAACAAGGTCAGGAAAGATCCACCACCCCAGGCACAGCCGCAGGCCAAGATTGAAGCGAAGGAGACAAAGGATGACAAGAAGGCAAAGAAGGATAAAAAGACAAAAAAGAAGGAGGATCATGAGAAGAAGAGCAAAAAAGAAGCCAAGCGCAAAAAAGAGAAAAAGAGAAAGACCAGCTCAAGTTCAAGCTCTAGCGACGAGAAGCCCGCCAAGCGGAAGCGGAAGAAGAAGGGTTCCAGCTCAAGCGATGAGAAGCCCCCCAAGAAGAAGAAAAAGGACAGGTCCAGTTCAAGCGAAGACAAATCTGCAATGGTCAAGAAGGGGCAGCATGTGGTGCGAGAAGAGGCCAGGCGAGGGTATTGAGCAATGACATCGACTTGGTTCGGCAAGCTCTACATTCATAGCAGTAGTAAGTAGTACCCATTATTGTTTGATGATAGTGTTGAAGAGATGACGCCGAGGACGACAGGTTTCGCGAATCAACACGGCTCAAGAAGTATTCCCTTTCTTCTTAGAAGAAATCCATCGTGAACTTGTCCATACAAATTACTCCTACTGCCTTTCTTGTGCTCCTGCATCCTGGTACGATCACCACAACATGTCGTATTTCTGCTCTGTTCCTCCTCCTTTCTCCTCCTCCTCCTCTTGCTGCAGCTTGTGCTGCTGATGCTACTTCGTAACGGAATAGCGCTTCAGACCTGTCGTCTGTCGGATTTCTTTCCTCCGGAGTTCTTTTTTCTTAGCCAGACTGGACGCTCGACACTGCGGGCTTTTCTGTACCCCTGGGTCCCTGATGCAGCATGGGAAGATATGGGAAGGACTTTGCACCACGCTGGGAAATACTTGCAACGTGGGGGAGATTTTGCGACTTTTGATTGCTAAGCTCTATGCAAGCCAACATATGGGGGTTGAGGCGTCTCCTTTGTTGCTGAAGCCACAAAAGCTCTTGAATGATGCTAGAAATTGGGGCTTTGCGAGTTTCAGCCTTACCAGCTCTGGAAGCGGCAGAGGGCAGATAAGAAGAGATGGCCATGGACAGTCCTTCCAGCTTTCGCATGTCATGAGGTGCGTCACAGTTTCTTCCGCAGGTGCCAAGAGCTTTGACTGATGCTTGGCATCCGGAGAACGGTGGGAACGGTGGCCCGGCTCCGTTATGCAGCACAACATCAGCACTAAATCTGAGTCGAGAACGAGAGGACACGTGCGACTACGACAACTAGTGAGAAGTCTAGCAGGCTAGCCATGACATTTTTCATGGTAGAGAGTGAGCGAGGTTCTTAACAGAACAGAAGTACTTGTAGCGACGGTGCCCACAGCACCATGTGCCGACTTGCAGCAGCACCTGCATAATGAGGGTGATGCTGCTGCTGCTGCTGCAGACGATGATGCTGACGACGGCCCTTACTATCGCCAGCACCATCGACATCACCACAATCATCATCATATTTACCATCATCATCATCGTCATCATCATGGATATCATCACCGTCATCACCATCAGCATCATCATGATCATCACCGTCATCGGCATCGTCATCAGTACATCGTCAACTACAGTATGTCGTCGCGACAAGCATCGTTTTACTTACAGTCAGGGCCTCTGGACCATGATGAGAACAAGTCAGGAGTTGTATGTCTAGCAACTACGGCATGCCGCTAGGCCGAACTGTTCTGTGTGGAGGCTGAGAAATGTCAGCCAGTACAATAGGGACCATGACATGTAACCTTCCCAGAGCCTCACACATGGCGTAAGACTATTGCGGGCGAAGCTTCGGTTTGGCCTCATGACTTCAAGCTGCTGCAGCAAACTCAAACCGCCACAGCTCCTGCAGCCTCACGCCTGCAATACCATGACATGCTTGTGCCGACAAGCCTGCAACAAAGGACGCTCTCTGGCGACCGATGCAGGAGGGCAGCGACAAACGCCGGTTGCCTTCAGAGTGAACGGCTTTAAGACCCCGTTCATCAACGGCCTCTACAGGCCAGGACTGTCGATAGCTTCTGAAACTTGAGCATCAAACCGCAGGTCAGGACTGGGTAAGAGACCAGCCAATCGCCAGGATGGATCATAAGTCGAATGGCTGCGCGTGAAGAGTCGGTATATCTTCACCATACATCCTTGTTTTTGAACATCAGGCATTCCTAGGTAGATCCGCTTCAATCTAGCTTGCGGATGACTTTGGAAGTCGGCTTACAAAAGCCTGGCAATCTTACGAACCTCGTGTTTACTGCAGCTGCCGCCGCCATCCTGAACTGAAGCTGACAATGAGGACGACTGTAATGCGATGCTACCGCTGAGGATGATGGAGCGTCACAATGGTCGATTTCGTTCTGCAAAGCTCGATAAAGCATGTGCAACTGTGGGGATTCCCGTAAACTCGGCCACTTACTCGTGCTTACCCTAAACTGTCTCAGATGCAGCAGGCTTCGCAAAGACAGGCTCACGCCTGACCAATGGGGCACCCCGAACTACGAGACATTCTGGAAGGCAGGCGAAGCTCAACAGTCATGAGCAACATAAAATAAATCTTCATCGTATCACCATTCTTGTCGGAAGCTGATTCTCATGGCTTTGTTTGATGTCAGAAACAGGAATGGTGTCTGAATCAATGATCTCCACGGTCATCGTCAGTATCACTGTATCACTACGGCCCGTGGCTAGCTAAAGTTTGCGCGCATGGTACTGATGCCATTGTCCTCATCAATCACTCAGCGAGATAATGTTGACGATGATAACAGTCACGATGGGGGTCGTCAACGTTTCCATAAACAGCATTGGCAGCAGTCCTCGTCGTCGTCGTGGTGTTAGTAGTGGTAGTAGTAGAAGTGGTAATGGTGGTAGTAGTAGTAGTAGTAGTAGATTTAGTAGTAGTGGCAGTGGTCTATAGTGGTATTGGTAGTGGTAGTAGCAGTAGCAGTACTCTAGTATTATTGTAGTAAGTAGCATGTTAAAATCTATTGTTACTGCAAATTTGGCATAGATTATCCCGTGTTGTATCACAGTACATTAAACCGTGCCGTGTCATAATGTTATAGCATGTTGTGTTGTATTGTCTGATATTCTTACTATATATGTGTATTGTTCATATGGTATTATATTGCACCATAATGTATTTTCTTATGCTGTGTCATGTCGTATTGCATCGTGTTATCTTCGAAGTAGTTTCGTTGCATAACGAAGCCCTATACCCTGTTATACTACGGAGCTTGTATACTGTTTCATATGATGGTGTCTTGTGCTATGCTACAATGATCATATTATATTGTGCTATGCTATATAAGATGGTTAAACATACATGTTAAAACCACATATATATATACACACAAGCTAAACCACATTTTGTTATGTTATAACCTACGCTAGTTTATATGATAATGTGCTACACTGTGTTGTATGTTATACTGCGTTTTACTATACCATATAAACTATATTATGTTTTGTTGAGTCGTACTGTATTACATCATCTTATAGTACATTGTAATTGAGTATACAGATAAGACTGTTTGGATTATATGATGTAGTCATAGAGGTGATGTATATTCGGCTATGTCACATCGCACCACAACTGCAGGGTATTGTAGTAAACTGTGTTATGGCCCATTATGTTGTACTATATCATCATCTGCCAAAACATATGGGTGGTAGTTTTCATATTGATTTGATTTCTGGTTCTATTCCGTTCTACTCCATTCTCTTCTTTCCCTTTCTTTTCTCTTTTGCATTCTGCTGTGTTTATCGGCGAGAGGTCAGATTGGAAAACCTGATTCACCTACTTGTAGAGCGATTCTTTCAGTGCGTCGTGATTTCGTTGGGGTGCTGTGCCACAACGACAGTCCGACCGAGCTTTGGTTTTGCTTGACAGTTTCTGTGGCAGGGCGAGCAGATGTTCTTCTACTGGCGGCCAGTGCCGCCGAAGACAAGATACGTGATTTGCCAGCGGAACATGGCGTCAGGGGCCGACTTGTTCGAACAAATCCAGCTCGCCAGACGCTCGAAGGACTGACAAAGTCGTGGCTGCACGGGCAGAATTAGTGAGTTCATCTCTGCAAAGCTTGTGCGGCGTCAACCACGGTAGCTCTATGAATCCTGTAGATGCGACGTTCGTGCAGGAGCTGATGAACACTCCCGCCATAGCCTTCTTCAGTCAAAGAACGCAGAGGTGGTTTGAGAACTTGGACACTGCCGAGTCTCAATGGTCATTGGCCAGTCGGGTGGAATACACGGAGCTCACTTCAGCCCAACTCGAAAATGAGGACTTATTCAGCCGCTTTGATGACGATGATGAGGAGGAAGTGTTCGTGAAACCACGACAGAATCCATTGCGAAATCCACAAACTCCAGGTGTCCAGTGCCCATCAACACCAAATTTGCCACCCCTCACGCAAGCTTGCCCCTTGACACCCACTCAAGCACTGGGCCAACCAAGCCCATCCACGCCCAATCTCCCATCCTTAGGGGCTTGCCCCTCGACACCCACTCAGGCACCTTGCCAGCCAAGCCCATCCACGCCGAATCTACCACCTGTCGGGGCTTGCCCCTCGACACCCTCGCAGGCCCCGGGCCAACCAAGCCCATGCGCAATGAATTTCATGCTGACACCCTTCCAGCAAGCCGTATCACAGGCGGGAGCGACTTTCGTGGGAAATTCCCCTCAGGCATCCAGCCAACCAAGCCAGTCCCTGTCCAAGCCACCCTACCCTCAAGCCCAGTCACAGGCAGAGCGGTATCCCTTGGCACAACCCTCTCAGGCGCGCGGCCAACCGACGGTTTCGATGCCAACTCACATTATGCCGACCCTGGACATGCAAGCCCAGTCACACTCGGAGCCTTATCCCTTGTCACATCCCGCTCAGGCAGGCGTCCAACCGAGCCCATACATCCTGACCACACCTTCAGGTGGAGTGCAGGCAGTCACAGGGCCAACGCAGGCGCCGCGCCCATTGCCACTACCCCTACATAAGCGCAAGGCCGTCGCTGGACAAGGCATGTCGTGTAGCCGTTTGGGGGTTTGCACAGATCTTCAACTCGAAGGCTTGATGTTTGCACTGGCTAAGCGTAATTATCCTAGGGCCAGACACTGTTTAGTTTGACGCAGTCTTCTGACTACATGATTCATAGTGAGGTCCTGGGTAGGAGGTCAGACTCAACGCCTGAGCCGTGCAAGTTCCGCTGCCAGGTCCAGACATGTGCTGAGACGCAGACTTCCAGGCACTTGAAGTTTTGCGGCGGGTGGTCTTGATAGTTCAGGCTTTCGTGACATGTTGGGACACTTGGACTTGGAGCCCAGGCTTTGAGAGCGAGGATCGCCGCCGCAACTAGCCCTAAACAACGTGCCGGAAGTCCGAGGACCACGCTTCAGTTTTGGCTTCTCCCTGGTATAAGGCGCAAAAGCCCGCATTGCAGTACCTCTCAGCAAGCCAGAGGGGACAAAGTCCCTGAAGTCCACAAGCCCTGACTTGATGCACTTGATGCACTGCTGGCTGCATTGGGGGGTTCAGGTGTGGGACTCCGGGCCGAGAAACTCATTACCGGAACCTGCTGGAACACTCTGGAAGGAAGATGGTGTTTGTTGTTCCAAAAATCGCTCTCGTTCTCTCTCTCTCTCTCTCTCTGTCCCTCTCTCTAGTCCAGACAGTCCGATTGTCGTGGGCGGCATAAGGCATCCCGTAGTCCAGAAAGACTAGAGAAATGGCAGCCCGGCGGTTCCGTGATCTGGGAAATCTATGATATCTATATGTATTTATCTATCTATCTAATACTGTATGATATAAAATATAGGGTATGTATATATATATATATACATACATATCCATACGTGTCCATACGTACATACACACATACACACAAGCATGGAAGGTGATCGCCAACTTCACGCAGATGGCGACCGAAAGCTGCAGACGTGATGGTTCAGTACATTTGAAGCTTACTTGGGTAGGCATCGAGAAACCCACAGCTGTGGCAGCCGTGCGCTGTGTGCGCTCACGGTTGCCGCTCAAAGCTGTTGTGCAAGGTTGCCCGTCGTATACATGTCAGCATATCCCATCACGCAGCAGTATCGACACCCATGCTCCAGGGCAAAGCCCCACGCAAAGAAGAGTCTGGCAACTTAGCACGAGCTCCTGAAACGTTCTCGCAATTGACGTCAACGAAAAGTCAACAGCTGCCAGCGTGGCGTGCAGAGGGTTTGAGCTGGTTTGGTGCTTGATCAGATTCAGCAGGTCCGGGCCTGACATTCGTAGAAAGAAACACACTACCAGAAGCTCCTGCCCCTGCACCGACTCAAACTTGTTGTGGTGGAGGAGTCCTCTCGAGCATCGCCTAAGACCGAAGTTCGAAATGTCAGCCTCACAGTGCCACGACTGCCCCTAATAACTGTGTGTGTGTGCTCTTTACCCATGATGCCACAGAACCTGGCATGGACCTCCCAGAAGTGCGACCTTGTCTGGGAGGCCATCGCCCAGCCTCCCGAGCAACTCCGAATCGACCGTCGTGGCCAGGTCGATTCGGGTCACCTGCTCAGCTCAAGGTTTTTCCAAAAGGGCCTTTTCCGGACTTCTTTCGTCTTCTTGTTGGTTGCCGCTTGTTTCTGCTAACTATTGAGGTTGATGACGTTGCTGTTGCTGTTGCTTATCAGTTCTGATCAGTGGCTAGGCTGTTGCTATGTGTGCTGCTCAGTGTTACTTGTCGCTGCTACCACGACCACTGTCAATCTGAAGTCTAAGCTGCTCTAGAGTTACTGTTGTTATTGCCACCGGTATGCGTGTGGTACTTCTCACTGTGGCAGCGGAACATTGCATCGCGCAGGTCTACCAGCCTGTTGCCATATCTGTGAACCAGAAACGACTCAGAACTGGCTGTGTTTGACTGAGGCGATTCTGAACAAGTCAGCGCCCAAGACCTGCGAAAGGCTAAGGTTATTAGTTGCAGATCTTAGGACAGAGACGAGCACTTCAACAAGGCCAAATCTGGCCCTTCGACCATCTAGGGAGAATCTAGGGACTGTTCTGTACCGAGCTCATGTCGTCGTTGGGGTGGCGCCACTAGCAGCAGCAGTTTGTGTGTAGTACCTGCGATGGACTATGTTTCAGCGTAGGCATAACACGACTGGCTTTTGTTCGCAAGTCGTTGCAATACAGTTCCTGGGTTCAAGGGCATCGTGCGTTTGGACGTGTCAGGCATGCACAGTTAGTGTCAACTCACGGTCAGGCGATCCACGGAAGTTCAGCTCTTGATGCTAGCAAGACATCAAGAACTGCTCTTAACAAGAGCAAGACTAACACCATCAACGAACATCACAACTACAGGCCAACCTTGCTGTTGCAAAGTGGCTTGAACGTCTTCAACCCAGGCTCACGCTCGAGAGGTTCCAGCAGCTGTACGAGCAGCTGTTTTCTTCGGGCATAAGGCCGGGTGAGAAGGATCCATGTGCTAGGGACGTGACTTGAAACGATCCACACCGAGGAGACCGGAGCACGTGCAGATCCTCCTCAAGGAGGCCCGAAGCCTGCAACGATGAGACCATTTGTAAGTCCTGGCAGAAGTACACAGAACTGTAGGTTCGTGACTGCCGTTGGCCAATTATCAGCAGGAGGAAGAGCAATGTATGGCCGCAGAGCGCCGATGCTAGCTACCACCTGTGCATCTCCAGGTGTTTGACAAGGCGCTGGTGTTCGTCTCAGCTGCAATTGGCTTGTGAACACTACTGTATGCTCTGACCAGATCTTCTTGGCATGGTACAACTTTCAGCCAGGCGTGCAGGAGCACGTGTTCTTCCTTTGTACTATGGCTGACCTGCTCAGGTTCAGCACTCATTCCTGCCTATGTATGCTGACCTTTGTGCACGCCTGGCTACGGATGCCCGCATCACAGCGGTGTGCCCATCGAGTGAGGCCCCTCTCATCATCGTCATCATCATAATCAGCATCATCACCATGATAAGAAGAACAAGAATAAGAGTAGTAGCAGTCGTCGTCGTCGAAGTCGTAGTCCTAGCGTAGTAGTCTTAGTAGCAGCAGCAGTAGTACTAGCAGGAGCAGTAGCAATATCAGTAGGGGTACAAGTAGGAGTAGGACTGGTACTAGTACTTGTTCTTGCACTAGTACTAGTCCTAGTCGTACTAGTGCAAGTATTACTAGCACTAGTAGTAGTAAAAACAACAATCCAGGCCTGAAAATCTGGCCAGTTTCACATATCTCGTTCAGGGAGTTCTGCTGTAGGATTCCGTGCATCCAGGATTAGCGCAACAGTTACCAGTGTCACTATGACATGGCATCGGCCCTTCTCTTGGAGAATCATTGATTGGCCCTCCACGCTCGTCCTACTCAATCCTTTTTCAGCGCTGCTTGCCACGCAAATGCCATCGCGGCCTGCCTCTAAACGCCTGCAAGTGCAAAACAGAAGTCCATTCTTGGCACAGGACTGCTTTGCGCGTATTCTCTTGGAAATGCCTCTCTGCAGCAGCTTATTATTCGGAAACCCTTCAGCGTCATAGCAGCAGCCTTCATGCGTCGAAGTAGCTCTTCAGTATATCGCGGCTTTCAAAGTTGCTACCAGGAAGAACAGCTCCCAGACATTCTCCTCTCTCTCTCGCTCTCTCTCTTTCTTTCTTTCTTTCTCTCGCTCTCTGTCTGTCTCTCTCTCTCTCTGCCTCTCTCTCTCTCTCTGTATCTCTCCTCTGCAGCGAAGCCGAGGTGCCAGAGCTGCTTTGGACAGCCCGGCTCTCAGGTGTTCAACCAATCCCACTAGAGCAACATGATCGCAATTAGAGGTGTCTTCACCTTGCCTACAAGAGACTCGATGGAGACACCGAGTCGCAAGCAATGCCAATCTTGCTGCAAGCTCTTAAGCTTTGGCATTGACTCATGTATCTTGCCTGCAGGCTACAGGTTTCAATTGAAGCATTTTGATCGGTTTTTGTTTGGATCAGGCACAACCGCAGTAACAAGGATGTGATCTCCAAAATTTCCATCACCCGGAATTGTCAGCTCTCGCCAAAGCGCCGGAAAGGCCCGCTCAGCGCGTCCAGAAAAAGGTGTGCTTCGCCCATGGCCTCACGATTCTGAGAACTGGAGGCTACTTGCTGCAGAGGACGACGATCCTGGAAGTTGGGTGCCTTCCTCAGAAGCTGAGTTGCCAGCCGCCAAAAATTTTCTGGGAAGGAAATTGATAGCAATAACGGGAGGTGCCAAGTGCTTGCTGTCCGTGCATGCAAAACCATGGCTGTGGTATTGTGTTGTTGCGGTATCATCATTGTACTTTTCGCAGCCTCCTCTGATCGAGTCCACGCGGCGACTGTGCTGGATGCGTTTGTTCCTCGAAGACCCTCTTGCATAAGGGAGTGAAATCCATCTACTGGGTCACACGCTGTTCTTCGTGGTTCGGTGTGGCTTCTCGGTCCTCGTGTGTCTCTTGTTCGTGTCTGCGCCCCCTCTCCACAGTAAGCTCACTTGGCCATGGCTCAATACGGGAAAGCCGAGTACTGGGAGGACCCGCCGATGTGCCAGCCTTTTCCCGGGAAGTGAGTGTTTGCTCGTAGAAGCCGGGAGAAAGTGTACCCAAGACGTCGAAGTTGCGGCATCCTTATCAGACATGCCGCCGCTACTTGACTTTTACTGCAACTGTATTTGTTGCAGTACAGGTTTAGGCTCGTGCCTCTGATCCCTGTAGGCCTCTGCAATTGTAAAGCAGTCGGTGGAAGCGCAGATGCACACTTTGTCAAAGCAGGAGCGCTACACACGAGATCCGGAACCTTTTGACTGGTACCAGCGGTGGGCCGGTCTCAAGGAGCCCTGCCGAGAGCGTGTTTGAGATCTGGGCTTGAAGTGATAGGGACGGGGCGCTGTGGCGCTTCTCAAAAGAAGGGTTGTCTGTAGTCCTGCCTTGATTCCACCTCCCCCTCGGTCCCGCCCCAAACCATGCCAGGACACTTTCGCCGAGTATGTGCAGCCCTCCCACAGCATTTTGATGCTAGGCTGTGGCAACTCGAGGCTCAGTGAGGACCTTCGCAACATGTCAGCCACAATGAGCAAACGCTGATGCATTTTGATTTGAGCGCTTTTGTCGTCACATATGGCATCGGAGTCGAGCGAAACTGCTTGTGGTGGGGGGGGGGGGCGCTATCCGCATCAGATTGACCTTGGCAGGAGATGTATGAGGAAGGCTTCCACAGTATCACCAACATTGACCTGTGCCTGACGGTCACCAAAGCCATGCAGGAGAAATATCGTGACAAGCCCGGTCGGTTACTCAGTACGTGACACCATTCCAAAGGCCTGCATCTTCGCACAGGCCCATCTTGTGCTCGAATACTCGCTTACTTGTTTCCACGTGGGACTGCCGGAAGTTGCAAGAGAGAGAAAAGATTCCCCCAGGCATGACATACAAGCAGATGGATGGACGATCGATGGAACTCCCGGATGCAAGCTTCAACGTTGTCATCGACAAGGTCTTTGCAGAGAAAAGTGCCAAGATTGTCAGCACTCCTGGCAGCCGCAGCCTCTCCTCCATGTCCAGGCCTGCTTGGATTCCATTCTTTGTGGCGAAGGATCTACGCACAATGCTCAAAAGCTGCTGACAGAGGCCGGAAGCCAGGAAGGGAAGTGGGGGTTGCTTTGCATCGCTGTTGAGGTGCTCTTGTTGCTGGCGGTCTGCCTTTATAAGCCTTATACAACCAAGAGACCCTGTTTCAGAGCAGGCACCAGCAATTGCCTCTTTTCAGTTAATGCATCGCCAAACCATTTAGCTCGGAAATGTGTGGTCTAAGGACCTAACTAAGGAAGATGGTGGTATGAATATTACTGCCTGCAGTCTGCAGGTGTCTCGGATCTTGCAGCCGAACGGGGTCTACATTGCCGTTTCCCACGGCCAGCCATCGTCCGGGCCACAGGATTTGGGTGGCTTTGAGTGAGAGACGAGCGCGCCTTTGTTTTGGGACGCGTCGCCGGGCTCTGAAAGGTTTTTGTGACTTCGCAGTGCAAATCTTGTTTGGGATGGGTCTTTCCGCTCAGGGCTGTACGGCATTCTAGGAAGGATCGTGCAATAGGCTTGGCCTCACAGCACGTAAATAGACACGAGAAGCAGCAGCACACAATGGCCCAGATCCCCGATGTTGATGAAGTCGGAAATCCATCTCCGTCCGACCATGTCCGGCCAACTCCCCAGTTTGACAAAGCCGACAGCTCTGAGGTACAGACTCACCTACTTGCAGCGCCCGGAAATTTGTCTGCACTCAGCCTCGTCTCCAGAGCCCAGGTGCCAAAGTGCTCGCTCCGCTGTTTAATGGCTCTACTAAAGCCGGTTGCCTCATCGTGTGGGAGCGTGAGCAAAGGGTGCAGACTCAGGAGTTCGGCTGGAACGTAAAGACTTACACGGTGCAGAAGCCGATGATGGGCGCCCTGGCAATACATGGCGCAGAGGAGCGGGAAGCTGCGGAAAGAATGCATGCAAAGCCCCGTAGACGCCGTAGATGTGCGGAAGTTTCCCAGGTTCGCAAACTCACGCACTGAGGTATGACGGCCTCCCTGTCGGCAGATGACAAAGACGCTTGTCCTGAGCACATGAGATTTGAAGCCGGTGATCGTGCGACCTGAAATCCGCTAAAATTGCTGACCCAGGACAGCGTTCACTACATCTACGTCTGCGTGAAGGGCGAAGTGGCCAAGGAGCGGCAGTAGACCAGAGGTCACGGGGCTCAGCAGTGGTGCGCTTTGAGCCCAACTTGCCCTGACAGGAAGGCTGAGAGAAAGGACAAAAGAGCTCCAGGAGCATAAGGAAGGCTCCGGCTGAGCCTGTAGCATGTCGGTATTGCGTCGGGGACGATGTTCTCTGCTGCACATACGGCACAGCCCGACGCTGGAAAATCCACCGCGGTTGACCACGACAGCTCAGATCCCTCAAGCCCTAATCTCTCCTCTCGATAGGGAACTGAAACCTGTGATTTTGTTTCCTCGCCGGGCCGGCACATGTGTCATAACTTGCATTGGTACTTTGCATTGATAATCACCGCATGACGTGCAGTAGCACGGGCAAAAAAGCGCCGAGAAGAAGATGTCAGGTGTCGAGAGCTTGACATTTAGTACTTGGCGTAGACATACTGATACCGATGCAGCAGTCTATCTATTGGTTCGATTAACTGGTTGTCTTCTGTGTTCAAGGAGGCAGCATCAATGCACAAAGGATGCAGACATGCATATTGCAAGTAGGTTCGCTTCTTACTTGATGCCAGTACCGAGTTCGTTTTGTTTCAGCATGTTTGCGCTGGCCGATGTCCTAAACCGTGCTACTATTGTTTACCTACTATAATCACTGTTCCCACTGCGACGATGATGATGATGACTATGATTATGACTACTGCTTTTTAACATTGATCTTATTATGATGATGACTATTATGCTTTCTTCTTCTTATACTACTTTTTACTATCATTCTTGTCATCTTTATTTTTCTTGTAAACATATAACCACACTACCCCAAAACTTGCTGACGTTAGCCGTGGCGTGGTGGAGCTTGGGGTCGACATGCTACGCTTCAGGGACGTTAGGGCCGTCTATGAACTCCCGTCTGGCCAGACTCCCTTTAGGGTTTGGGGCTTAGGGTTTAGGGATTGCGCCCTAAATACCCACTATAATGGGTTTTCTGACTCGGGTTTCGGGGGTTCACGGCATGGCTTCTGGATATGTCCTCAGCTGCGCTGAGATCCATGTGAAGAAGTGTCAAGTCGGATTTGTCGCTGAACTCCCGGACTCCCCCCACGCAGTCTCGAAGGATGCTTAGCTCACCTTTTCCCCTTTTTTTGGGGATGGCCCAGGACTTGGAGGAGTCGCGCCTCCGAAGAAAGCACCGGGACCTGGGTACGGTGAAGTGGGCGTGGATCTCGGAAGGGCAGCTTCCGAAGTTTGGGTGAGTTGGGGCCTGTTTAGGGTCTGCATATTTGGCGGCTTACAAGCTGAAGGTCTCAGGTGGGGGGACTGTGGGAAGCAGAGCTGACAGGCTCAGGGTGGAAGTAAGGTAGCGAGGTAAGTCCAGGATCTTGAAACAGTATTGGTGAGACGCGTCCAGCGAGGATATGCCAAACCTATTCTTCGTGCAATGTGAGCGACATCCACCGACAGCTATGGAAACTTTGGGTAGGTAGGCCAAGGAGATTTCCTCCAACTAGCTTGCCCATGCAGTGCAGCAAGCCTTGCCATCACGAAGAGGTCGAGCTGTGCAAGGGCTCCGTAGCACACGGCCACCTTCAGGGTTCAGGACTTTGGAACTCTAGCTTAGAACCCCACATCGTTTTCCAGAAGCCTCTAAACACTCGGGTGTGCCACAAAGGGTCGTGGTACGCGCAACGGAAAAATGGCTTCCGCTGGGTGTTCCTCCAGAGGGGGTCGTGGTGGGGCAGTTACTCGCAGCCAACTCTCGCCAGTTGGCGGACCAAATACGAAGAGGAGGATGCCCTTGGTGCTTTCTAGCTGCTGGAGACGACCTCTACAGACCGGAGGGCAATCACAGGAGATTCAGCAGGAAGCACAGAAAAAATGCCGACTATCGCATACCACGGAGACCCGGTGAAAACCGGGCGACTTGATGTCACCGTCCCCATACCCCTGGAGGTGACGGAGCCAACTTTCCTAAAAGCCGTATACTGCGGCCCTCAACCCTGGAATTGCATACAGTCTTGTTGCTGCCTTTCTGCACCCACCCTCAGATCGGTGAACTTCTCACGCACGGCCTCCTGCGTTCGCGGCTCCTTTGCAGCTGTGGAAGCCTCGGCGGCGGGTGGCGGGTGGCGAGTTTAACAGGGCAAAACAGTTCAGGGTTCAGTTCTAGGTCCGTCGATTTCAGAGTTCAGGCTTTGGCTTGGTAGCCGAGCAAAGTCCAGGAATGGCGGGTGAGGGCTCCGGCGGAAATCGAACAGCTTCTGCTTCAGCCACCTTTGAAGCCCAGTTCCCGGACGGAATTGCTGTACTGCAAAAAGCCTTCATAAATTGCACAAGTTCAAGGTGTTCAGCAGCTGCTGGCGGAGCGCCAAAGATGTCCCGAGGCTCCTGTGCAAGGGCAAGCCATCTAATTCAGACCTGTCATGGCAGAGCAGTTTGAGAAGCCAAGCTCTCTGTTCGCACCACCGCGGCAGTCATCGCAACTCATCGAAACCTCTGCTTGTGTCTATTCCAAAACTCCAAGATCACGCCCTCACCTTCGCCCTCATTCTAAGTCGTCCACGCCTCTCTTCTGTGTACTCCTGGTGAGCCCTGTACCTGGAAGTGCCCCAAAGCCAACAATATGTTGCTCTTGGCAGTTCGTTGAGTTCGCGGCGGCGTTGCTGCGATCAGCCGGTAAGACCTTCGACGTGGTAAGCTGGGAGCATCGGCGAGGAACTGAGAACACCCAATGCAATGTTTTAATGTTTTGCATCGTCTTGATGTATTGTGTATGTGTACATGTATATATGTATAATATGTGTACATGTAGATGTGTATGCATGTGTGCACTGTATGTTCTGTAGTACGTGCAGCACTCTGCTATTGTTGGGGCATGATTTACGACCTGTGAACCGCATGCATAAGCAAAGTATACAACACCAGTATCCGCGGGCGTGGACCTTTCATGCAGATTGACGTGAACTGAAACGCATCCGTGGGCGCATTGCGGTTTAACCTGCCATGTCGCAAACTCCGAAGAAAAAACTAATGTTGACCATGCGATTGAGGCACTGGTACATCGCCGCATCAGGGGTGGAAGGGCATGTGCTTTAAACATGCTGTCCATTAG
This sequence comes from Symbiodinium sp. clade A Y106, assembly GCA_003297005.1. Lineage (NCBI taxonomy): Eukaryota > Dinophyceae > Suessiales > Symbiodiniaceae > Symbiodinium > Symbiodinium sp. clade A. Next base: position 90,002 of record BGNK01001673.1, on the reverse strand, counting down.
ATAGCAGGACTTTCTTGTGTCATCTGCTGGCCAGGTTGCACTGAGATCGGATGGCGATGAAATTGGGTGGTTCATAACACTGCTAGCTAAGTGACTTAGAACTACGAGTAGCTTCGGGTCACTGTATGTCGAGGCCGCAGTTGCAGAGGCTCTTTGGCGAGCTGGAGGCGACGACTCCTCGATTGAAAACGAGTGCTCTGAGAAGATCGGGAAAGTTTCAGACACGGGTCGTACTGTACTTGATTCCACGTCTCTGGGACACACTTGGCAGGAACTATCAGTGAGCGATTCACTGTCGCTCCGCCTGCGGTTTCTGTGACGGCCTTACGTGGGAAACCATACTAGCAGTATGAAAGCCCTCAAGGGCTTGAAACGTATGTGTCTTGAGGATCAGTCCTTGTCCACTGTTACTCATCTTCGTTTACTACGAGCTTTGTTTTCAGTATCCTCAGCCGAACACCCCTCCATAGTAATACTGTGATCGTCACGTTAACCTTGAAAGAACTCCTATAGTAACCACTCTAGTCATCCTCATAGTAAGCCTTGTTCAACAAGCTCCGGCGAGCTTCTTTGCTGTGAATTTGTGAGGTTGACTTCACTCAATGCAAAACCGTACAGCGCCCCCATAGAAACCCTCATCGCAATCCTAACAGCAACCCTCATTGCAACCCCGACAGAAATCCTCACAGCAGCCCTAGAATTCGAGTAGCCTTCATAGTAAATCCTTATAGTAAAGTAGCCCTTACAGAGACTCTCATGCTCGTAGTAACACTAATAGATACCCCTACAAAGCCCGAACCGAACCGAGGTTAAGGGATCTTCTGGAGCTGCGAGCGTCATCCTGGGAGTTGGCGAGGCGGGTCCTGAGCTGGGGCTTCAGGGTTTTAGGGTTCAGGGTTTCAGATTTCAGGTAGTTAGGGTTTAGGATTTAAGCTTTTTGGGTTTAGTTTAGGCTTTAGGTTTTTTGGAGTGGAGTTGTTGATGATGGGTTTGGGGTCAAGTGCGGCGACAAGTTCCGAAGGAGTGCGATAAAACAGAGAGGGTGGGCTTTCCATAGCCACGAAGCACAACTGCAAAAAGTTTGATCCCCGTATCAGCAGTGTCACCGTCATCATTCTTATTGTAATGTGCTCTTCTACAGTAAATGTCAAGATTGCTTTCATCTTCACTCGCTGATGGATGGTGATGTTGGTCGGAACGGGGTGGTGTTGAACGTGTTGTTCATGAGGCCTTGCAGTCCAGCAGTTTGCGCCTCACAGCGGTGCTCTGGCGAGGTGGAGTAGGCAAGGATGAGGTCTGCAAACGGAGCTGTCCTTTGCCAAATGCTAGTGACTTCTTTGCATCTGGAACTGTCTCTCCAGAGTTGCTCTGTTATGACCCAGGGCTCAAAAAGATCAGGGTTCACAAGCTAAGCGGGTGTTAAAGGTATAGACTTCAGGGCATATTAGCAGTAACACATGGTGCTAATGTGCATATACATATGTAACGTATATTTAAAAAGTACAATCAGTATACAGTAAGTATAGAAAATACATGAACTGTGCATATGTATATATATATATATATATGTATACATACATGCTTCGCCAAGGCCCCCGAAGCAGCTCAGCAAGGAGGCGCCGACAGACTGGACCCGGCCAGAAACAGCCTCCTTCTACCCGTTTGTCTATCTATTTGTCTGTCTGTCTGTCTGTTCGTGTGATTCTTTCTTCTTCACTTCTTCATGTGTATATTGGCAGATATATAGATATGTAGAAGCGTCTCCCTGCAGATGTGTATGTACGTATATAAGAGAGACAAAACAGACGGACATACATACTTGGAAGAGGTAGAAGAGGTGGATGGTCGGGGTTATGGGTCCTGAACCGACGATTGCAGGCACGGAGCCCTCCGCCTGCACCTCGCGAGACTCCCAGCATGCAGCTGTACCTCTGCAGGGCCACTTCCCAGGGTTGCAAACATTTCAATGACACCGTTTATTAGCACCAAGATTGGTGCACAGATGTCGATTCGCAGAGCGGTTATGAACACAAAGCCTGTCGGATAGATTTACTACAAAACCTCAGATCCGGTGGCACGGAAACCCGCTGGAGGCCTCGATGCAGCAAAGCTCTCGCCGGCGGAGTCGCCTGTCGCCACTGCCCAGCCATGCAGCATGCTGAGACTGGAGCCACACAGGATCTGGTTGCGGGCATGTAAGGTGCATGGGATCGGGATCTGCGCTGCTCGGCTTTGAGGTGCCAAGGCGGTGCCTTTCGACCTGACAAATTTTCGGTGGCTCCTCACTGCCAGGGCCTCAGTGACGGGTGTGGAGTTCCGGACAATGACAGATCTGGATAAGCAGGGATGATAGTGACGACGATGAGGGCAAATTACAATGACCATGTCAATGTTTTGGCAATGATGATGCTGATGCACTTATTGCTTCCGCTGTGATTACTACCATTGTCTCAGTCGGCGTCGTGGTGTTGTTGTTGATCGTTATTGAATGTTGTTGGATGTAGGTTTATGTTTATGTCCTTGTTGTCGTGGTGCGGGGTTGTGCTATGCACAAAAAAGATGATTGATTGCGAGTATAGTTCTTAGTGCTGTTGCGTGGGCTGTTCGTACGAATTACTCGAATTCGTCGTCGTCTTTGTCGTCGTCGTTATTCATGTCGGTCTTGGTGCAGCAGTTATTTGAGTAGTTGTTGTTGGTGGTGGTGGTGGTGGCGGTGGCGCTGTTGCTGCTGTTGGTGCTGTTGTTGCTCTTGCTCTTGCTAGTGCTGTTGCTGTTTTTGGTGGTGGTGGTGGTGGTGGTAGTGGTAGTGGTAGTGGTGGTGGTGACAGCGTTGGTGGTGGCGTTGGTGCTGGCGCTGGCGCTGGCGCTGGCGTTGTTGTTTGTGGTGGCGGTGGCGTGGTCGTGGTCGTTGTGGAATACTCTTGTCGGTCTTACATGCATAGAAGGATATAATACACACGTTATTCCAACGTCGGCACCATGGGCTCTGGCAGCAGTCTCCGAGGACTTTTTCAGCTTGTTTGGCTTTCCAATCCTGCACTGCAATATTTTGAAATTGGACATGCTGAGCCTTTCATTGAGACTGGACAGGGCACCTTGCGGGATCTACGTGCTGATCGTGATGCAAAGAAGGCCCGCATGTCAAGTGCCCTTGTGGTCTGTGGGACAGGGGTTTCTGTTGACGATGTTGCGGCGGCAGCGCCGGTGACGATGGCTATGATGGTAATTAGGATGAGGAGGCTGAGGAGGAAGAGGGAGGAGGCAGCAGAGAGGAGGAGGCAGGGGAGGAGGCAGAGGAGGAGGAGGAGGAGGAGGGGGGGGGCAGCAGGACGGCAACAAAGATGTGGACATGCAGGTTGGGCAGGATGAGAAGGAGCAGACAGACATGGGTCGGACAACGGCTGAGGCAGACATCAAGTCAGCCACCATCCAGAGCACGACCAATCGCATCAGTTCCAAAACCACTGACATGAGACGGCCCCAAACCTTGTGCCTGACAGGCGGTGGCCAGGCTAAAGGCTGCTGGCGTGCCCAGGAAGCTCCAGGCACCCTGCTACTTGCTGTGAGACTACCGGAAGCATCAGCCGAATGTGAGACGCAGACGCAAGAGGCTGTGGAGTTTTCCGACATGATCACCCGAGTTGCCGAGGCAGGCGAAAGGTTCAATGCCTCTTGAGAGTGTTGCTTGTAGCTAGACGTGCGCAAAACCAGGGCAAGACGAAAAGACTCTCGATTGAGTAACCAGCAAATGTCAAGAGTATACAGCCGGATGCACATTCAGTTCAGCACTTTGTTGCATGTCACAGCACTGACATCATATGCCATCGGCTAACCGACAGGATCTGAAATTGAACAGACTCCTGACTGCGAGGATGCTTCCGGCCCGGCAAGACGCGCGTCCTTCGCCGTCCTCGTAAGGCTGAGTCTTGGCGAGGCGCGGGGGGATGTTCGATTGCGGCTAGAGGTGCGAGACAAAGTTGATCTGGTGCCTGCGTAGCGGCCCGTGTGGGTTGCTGTTTTGCCACGAGACTGCAACTGTATGTAACTATCCTGATGAATGCCGTTCCCTGTCAGACAGTTCGCAGTCGGCAGTGCTGATTATTTGGCATCCGATTTTGAAGCTGTTGCTATTGCGTAACAAGCATTAACATAGACGCAGATTTCGAGCCGCACAAGACTGTCGTTCAACCTCAAGTGCAGCCCCAGGACAGCGCGCCCTGCCGCCCTGGTTTTCACTTCAGGGCAGTCTCGGGCTGGCAGTTTCGATTTGCATGGAGGCAGTGGAAAGCTGACAAAGCTTCTTATATTTTCTTATTCTGTCCATGAAAGCACTTGCCGCGCCTCTTATCTCCCTGAAACCCCAACCGCCCCCCCATAATGAAACCTTGAAGGAGCTCGGGGAGTCCGAGCACGGAATGAGCTCTTGGACATCACTTAAAAGTAAAGGCTTACGGGCTTTTGCTTGCCTAGNTTTTCCAGGAGGCCGTGGAAAGCTTAACAAACTTCTTTTATTTTTCTTTTCCTGCCCATAAAACCCCTTCCCCCCCCTCTTATCTCCCTAAACCCCCCCCCCCCCCCCCCCCCCCTCCCGTGATTGAGCCGTCTCGAGACTGCCGGTTTCAAAGCATGCCGTTTCTGATTTGCCAGGTTCCATCACGACGAGTGCGTCCGCGGCACCAGCATCTTCTTCCGAGAAGCTGGGGCACTCAGTTGGGAAGACAGATTCTTCATGAAGTCGGCGGCTTTGTCTTTGAGCGATGGAGAAGCAAGGCTATGTATGGCTTGTGAACCCGTTGCGAAATTTCGGCAGCGACGCAACTCCAAAGGTCTATGCAGACTTATGCGACGAGGTGCCCAGGCACAAGAGCCGGCACAGTCGTCGTTGCTTCCGAGGAGTCCTTTGACTCTATCTTGTTAAGTTGCCGGGCCCAACAAAGCTTGAACAGACAGCGGAGGCAAGTGCAGCTCATCATCAACATGTTTGTCGGACTTACTTACCGAGTCTCCGTCCGCAGGCTCTCGGTGGTGATGTCGTCCGAGTTCTTGCCTTTGCAGCCCCGACTTGTGTTGCAGCCTCGCGCGGTTTTATAGCGCTGCACATGGGGACCATATCCTGTTTCGTTGCGGTCTACAGGCTTGTTCGTCTCTGTGAAGTATTGAAACGTGCCACCGAGCAAAAGTGCTTGTCCACACGGATAGTGCCAGGCTGCGAAAGTCTTGGACTCCAGCAGTGGATTTGAACGGCTTCCTCCCCAAGGAGCTGGGTGCACCAAAACAGCTTCTGCCGATTCGCCGATTACGTCGTCACCTGCGCATGCCAGCATACATACCGCAGAGAGACAGAGGCAGAGGTGCGCACTCAGGGGAGACAGGCAGACGGACAGACGGAGGCACACGAGCGGACAACATAGGCAGGTGCATCGTGACCCCATAGACTCATAGACTCCTACAAGCAGAGAGGTGCGGCATGTACACGGCTGTCTTTACATTTAACTTGCGTAGCTGCATAGCTACACTAGTTCCATACAGGTATGCTCCAGGGCTCTAGGTTTTTTTCCGAACTGGCTCCTTAGAATCCCAAAAGGAGACACCCCAAACATGTTTTCCTAGGCATCCCAGTATACAATTACAAGGACCCTAGTTTGACCGCTTGCTTCACCACATACGTACTTACCTGCCTACAGACATACCGTGACATACCTGTAGCTGCTCATACATACATGCATGTAGACACAGACTACAGTCAGATATAGACAATACACAGCATATAGAGCTACGAATGAAATCACGCACTCAGACATCAATTAATCATACATGTTGATGACAACAAGCATACACACACATTCATCTGCAAACAGACACATCTCCGTCGCGTCTTTGCCTGTGTGGGCTTCACCTTCTCAGGAACTTCGGTGAGCAGCGGGTGCTTCCGCCTTGCCGGATATCCTCCAGCCCGAGCAGTAGCCACGAGAGCAGCTTGAGATCAGTCTTCTGAGCCAGGAGGTCGTTCTCTCACTGCCAAGGGGCCATTGACAAACTCGGCTCTTCACCGCCTACTTCATCATTGAGCCTGCAAAAGAATCGCGCAAGGATGCATCTGAATTTCCAAGAAGCTGCCTTAGGGGTGGCGGGGCAGGGGGGGCTGGGGCGTTGCGGATTGAATCGCCTGCCCGATTGAAGAGCTTTTCTGGGCATCTGGCGCAGGTTGAGGCGGCTCCTCAGCACGGCACTCAGGAAATCGGTCTTGCGACAGAAGGCGCCTTGGGAGAAGAGTTTGTGAACCCAATGCCGAGTCACACAACTTTGCAGCCCTTTCACCGCTGACCAGGGCATCTTGAGACGCAGCGTTTCCACTGGCGCAGAATTCGGCTCTTTTCAAGCTCGCCTTCCCCACGACACGTCGGTCTCAAGGGAGTAAGCAATAGTCTTGTGTTAGAGAGACTTGCAATTTTCAGTGTCCGGCGACAAGCTTTGGTAGCCGATAGTTTTTGCAGAATGGCAGCTGTCCTGTTCGAGCTCTCACCACGATGTTGTCGCCTGAGCTTAGCATCGCACTGTAGCGTACAACAACATCGAGCTCTGGCCGATGGTCATCCGGGAAGACCTGTTGAAGCCTTGATATAGCTCGAGGGTCGGGTGCGGCAGATGCGCCCAGGCATACTGTCCATCCATCATGTTGTCGGTTCAGCCTGAGAGGGGCACCGTGCGCAAGGCCTTCAAACTATTCCGAGATGCTGATGCGGAACAGGGTGAAGAAGCAAAAGCTGGACACGCGTCTTCAAAAGTTCGGAAATGACGCACGGATGACCGTAGGTGGCCTGTCTAACATGGCAAACAGCGATAACACCCGCAGGAGGCAGCTTCGGAATGCGTACTACAAGTTTCTTACTTGTAGCACGTATTGGGGAGCTGGCTCCGAAGGGTCTGACATCAGTGTTAGACAATTTCGACATCAGGGATTCCCACATTGGTGCCACTGTCCATACATTCTTGCACAATTTGTCCGGCAAGGGCACTAACGAGCTCGACAGGTCTGACCTTTGCTGGATCTTGTTGTGCATCGTCCTGTGCTGCCAAGAGAAAAAGGCTGTGGATGCACATGCCTCCGCGCACGAACAGGCCATCGCCTCTTTGGTATCGGGACTGAACACGGTATTGGCAACCGACCCATGGCACTTGCAAAGATAGGGCGACGCCTCATACTGCAAAGAACGAACGTGTTGGAATTGCGGCGGGAGATTGCAATCTCGCAGGAGGATGATCCTGTTTCATGGTGATGGCGATGATGATGTTGATGACGACGGTGGTGCCGGTAGGGTGATGGTCGATCGCGACCCCGGTGGTCCTGATGATGAATGCGATGATGGAGACAGCACTGTCCACACGGGCATCAAGCAAAACAGCAGCAGGAACAAACAGAGACGGACGCCGCAGTAAACGTGGTACCAGTGATTAATTAAGGCGAAGACATGCTGGCATACGTTATTCAATGCTTGAACAGCGAAGTCGCAAAGTAAAGAGCTACGGCAGCTATGATAGTCAGACAAGGCGCAAGCCCGTCACAGCAATCACGCCACTAGCTGTAGTTGTCGTTCTCGTCATAGCTGTGGTTGTGGTCGTGGGCACGGGCACAATCGTGGTCGTCGCCATCGCCGTTAGCGTAGTTGTCGCTGTAGCTGTATCAGCTGAGAAGCAGATAGTGACTCAGTGCTGGTGGTTGATCATGAAGCCATCCCATCACCCAGGTTTGGCAGCAAGCCTGGACTGGAGGAAGTGCCCGAGGCTTCAACGGGGACCATTGTATCCAGGGAACTTGGGCTCTCGGCCTGGGATTTCGAAGAATGCGGCTTTCCAGACTTTCTTCCGGACTTGGCTTTGGCGCATGGGCCGGCAGTGCTGTAGTACTGAGTGCAAACTGTCGTGGAGCGGTCAGCTTCCGTATGGTTTGGTCATGGTCTGAGCTTCTGCCCGTGATTTGGAATCAACTTGCGGTCTACTGTGTCACAGACCCCCATCGCCATGCTTTCGGCCATCTATCGCTGAAGCCTCAGCTGCGACCTTTTCGCATTCTACCGGCAACGGGCCAGGCAGTGACATCTTGATGTAAATCTTGTTTGCCACTCCTGCTGAACTTCAGAAGGTATTTTTTCTCACCAGGAGTCGGCAGTCGAGCTGGATCCAAAATCAGAGGTCCCGAAGCCCTCATGATGCAGCGCTGCTCCGATGCTGAGGAAGAGGGGCATGCCGACCGACCCCTTTGCAGTGGCCACAAGGCGGCTTGGAGTTTTCGAGAGTCGGAGCGGATGTTGACAAATCGGGCCTTTCAGGAGGGTCGACGCTCCGGCAGGAGATTGAAGGGGTCAGCAACGGCCGTGTCGTTCTCGATGTAGTCTCGTCCCCCGACTTTGTAGGTCTTGCCGTCTCGATGCCGCAAAATGTGGATCTTTGCAAGCCAGCTCAGTACAGTACAGCTTTTCCGTCCTTGGGCATGCTCGTGGGCCCAGGCCTAGGTTCAGGTGTGGAAGGGATGTGCAAGAACAGAGACTGTGTCTCGCCTGCCTAGCCGCTTTCCCGGCTGGCCGATAACTTTGTGCCAGAAAGAGGTGGCAAAACTCTCGGTCCAGCTACAGAGACAGAGATGAACCAGAGGCCGTCCCAATGCCTTCCCCGGCTACGACGGCTACGAGAGAAGGCCCCGGGTCTCGAGCATCCTTGCTGTCCCGAATTTTAGAGTTTTGCGGGCACTTGCCCTGTTGCTGCTCCGGCACTGTCATTCGAACCTTCTCTGGCTTGGAGGTCATACATCGTCAAGGCAAGTAGGAACGGTGGACTTGATTATTGCGCCCTACGATTCTGCTTGCACGAGTTTCCCACTGATCCCTCAGCTCTTGCTGAAATTGAACTCGAGACGCAGGCCCTATGAGCTAGTTAACGCTGCATTCCGAGCACTCAACCCTGCGCCCATACGCCCCAAGTCTGGCAAACAGAAAGCAGAGAAATCCCCAACAGGTCTACCCGAAGCATCCCGAAATCTCATGACAGCTTTCGAAGCTCAAGTCCCAGCCTCAGGCGCTCGAAAAGCTGACCAAGATGAGCTGGGCTTGGAGGTACTTGGCAGAGATCACTGTGGATCCCTCCCCCTCCCTCCCCATCCTCTGCTGAGCCTTGCAGGGGATTCAGGTCTTGTGCTCGTGGTCGGGCTCGAGAACGATCTCGGGTATCGCCTTGTCATCTCTCCCTCACCTACCAGGAAGCCAGCTCGGATACATCATGGACATGAAAGCATCATCGTGGCGTTCTTGACGGCTTTCGAGGTTTCTGCTGAAACCGATGCCGGAACAGAAGCCGAAGCATGCCAGTCCGGGAGTTATCCAGCAACGCCTGGGCTCATCGTGCTGGAGGAGACAGAGGCGCCCCTGGACACCGCAAAGACATTGAAGCCCCTTGAGACGAAGAAGCTTCAGAAAAGGAAGAAGAAGTTGGAGAAGCTGCAGAATTTTCTTGCCGAGTCGAAGATGCAAGTGAGAGAGCTTCCAAAAGGCTCTGAAAGCCACCCGACAGGAGCTCTGCTTCTTCTGCCATTCTTTTCAGCTGGAATTTTCTGGCCCAAACGGCCTCAGCCCTGAACCTGGATGCAGTCATCGCCCGCCTCTTCGAGAAGGGGGACTACAAAGCCGAGAAGGCGAAGAGAGCCTCTGATCAGTACCGGAAGCACCTGGTGTTGATGAGCATGGGGAAGACACCCTTGGCCTCCAAGATGGTCCTTGATGCGTGGCAGGCCCACATCATGCCGCCAGCCCTGAACATGCAGTTTTTTCAGTATGCATCGCCAGGGGCTTGCATGATGATGATCAGCGAGGTTTCTTCTTGCTTTTTGTGAGCTCAGATGTTTGGACACCAGACCAGGCACACTAAGATATTCGAGCGGGACTGCGGGACGGTCTTCGGCCACTTTTTGGACCTCCTCAACCAGCAAACGGACGAGAAGCCCCTCTTCGGCAAAGAAAGCAGCAGATTCGCGACTACTTCGGCGGGGTCGACCCACTCCTTTGGGCCAAGCCATCGAAGGCATCGAAGACAGTCGTTTTCTCTCGGAGCACGGACATCGCTGAGGCAGCCAAGGCCACGATGGAGGCGTGGCTGGACCACATGAACGAGAAAGTGCAGCTGCGGAAAGAGCTTGTGACAGAGGACGTGCACTTGATGGTGCCTTCACAACACTTGGACAGAGCCACCACGCACGATGGCATTGACAATGTCCGGTCCTTTTTCCACCGCTACGGACATGCCGCCACGGCACGTGAGTTCCTTTCCGGTGAGCCTGGCGCCTTCACAACTTGGTAGATCCGTTGGCGCGGAGCTGCAGGCACCACTGAGCACACAGAGTGCCAGCAATCGAGGAGCCTACCGTCAATGCAACACCTCTGCCGAGAAGGTCAAAGCGCTGGACATGGGCGCCGTGGTGGTCGTCCTTGTGCAGAGGGACGGCTACTCGCACACGAAGGCAGCAGAGCTTGCAGAGGAGTACGTATTTCCCGCAAATATCTGACCGATGACGCCCGGCATGCCCACATCCTGAACACCAAGCCCTCATTTCTGAGGCTTGGCCAGGTACCTGAGAGTCATGCCGCGCCATGACTTTGAAGCTTGGGCACGAAGCCTTCCTCCTTCAAAGTTTCCAGGGCGCTCTGCCCGTCTCCTCACAACGGCAGGCCTGCGAGTTCCCGCTGGCCGCCTTGTTTCAATTCAAAGTTTGCAAGGAGCTTCTGCTGCCAGCAGAGAAGAAGTACTGGCGCTGATTTGCATCTGAAAACTCGCAATGCTCAAAATTGACGCTTTATGTATTTCCTGTTTTGCCGTTAAGTTATCGCTTTCCACAGACTCGTGCAAGCTTTCGCGTAATCTTCGATTTCTCAATCACCTACGGACCTACTGCGCATCCAGCTCTGATACATCATTACATCATGGCCATGAAAGCTGCATGCGTCGTGGATCGTCGTGGCTTTCTTGACAACGGCTTTCGAGGTTCTGCTGAAGTTGTAGGTCGGTTCAGAGGGCTTGCAGCGGGTATACCCAGGAATCAGGATTCAGGATTCGCGGTGCTGGACGGTGTCGGCTGTAGGATGAACCCGACACCACTTTCTAGCTCTTGCACTGCTAATTCATAGACTGGCTTTAGCAAAACCTTTCGGTGGGGTTGAAGTGCAGGATGTGGTCCGAAATGGGGGCTTGCATGTCAAGCCTGAGCTGGCAGGAAGAGCCCTGCGAAGTGCGCAGTGACCGTAGTGTCTGTGTTTCTCTTGATTCGCGAGGTACTGGTTTCCACAGCTCCTTGATCGCAATGGCCTGCTGAAGTGAGGTTGCAGGAGAGTTGGCACATCCGCTCTTGCCACTGTGCAGATCAGAGAGCGCGTATACCTAGTGAACTTCCGGTGCCATTTGGCAGTGACAGCCGTGACAGCCTGTAGAACTTAGCCAGCAACACACTGTGCTTTTCGGAGCATGTCGCCCTTCTGGGTTCTTGCAGCATTGAGCCATTTGCTCGGAGTCCACGGACAGAGCCTGCGCGGGACTTTGCACAAGTCTGCGGCTGATCCGGAAGGGACAGCCACAGTCTTCGATCCGACAAATGAGTCGTGGGCCGTGCAGAACCTGATCTCTTGCCGCTATGGCGTGATCTGCCACGGCACGGAGGTTTGGAGGGATGGCAAGCCCACATGTGAGGGCACACTTGTATGCCGGACGCAAGGTGCTGAAGATGCAAGCTGGGGAGGGGGCAATGGTGCATCGGAGATGAAAGACGGTGCCAACACCACGACTGCAGTTGCAAACCTTTTGGTGTGCCGCTACGGCTCTTACTGTCGAGGTGGCTGGTGGTACCACTATGGGCGCAGGGAGTGCAGGGGCGGAATCGTTTGTCGACATG
>BGNK01001673.1:53000-77539 GCA_003297005.1 Symbiodinium sp. clade A Y106 | reverse complement strand
AGTTGTTTGCCACGGCACGTGGTTGTGGATCAACGGCGTCCGCAAGTGCAGCGGAGCTCTTGTGTGCAAGTCCGGTTTCAAGGAGGTCATGAACGTTGGTTCAGAGGTCGATGCCTCCGGCAGTGGATCAAACTTCACCACAATGATGCAGGACAGCAGCAACACCACGACTGCAGTTGCAAACCTTTTGGTGTGCCGCTACGGCTCTTACTGTCGAGGTGGCTGGTGGTACCACTATGGGCNTTGCAAACCTTTTGGTGTGCCGCTACGGCTCTTACTGTCGAGGTGGCTGGTGGTACCACTATGGGCGCAGGGAGTGCAGGGGCGGAATCGTTTGTCGACATGGCCCATACTATGCCAGCTCTGAGACCAGTGATTCTGCGCTGCTCAGCAAAGATTCCGAGGCCGGGAATGGTCAAGACGGTGCAATGGTGGTACTGAGTCCTGTGGAGCCCACGTATGATCCCGTGAACGAGTCGCATGGCTTCAGCAACTTGATTTCTTGCCGCTTCGGAGTTGTTTGCCACGGCACGTGGTTGTGGATCAACGGCGTCCGCAAGTGCAGCGGAGCTCTTGTGTGCAANTTGTTTGCCACGGCACGTGGTTGTGGATCAACGGCGTCCGCAAGTGCAGCGGAGCTCTTGTGTGCAAGTCCGGTTTCAAGGAGGTCATGAACGTTGGTTCAGAGGTCGATGCCTCCGACGCTGGATCAAACTTCACCACAATGATGCAGGACAGCAGCAACACCACGACTGCAGTTGCAAACCTTTTGGTGTGCCGCTACGGCTCTTACTGTCGAGGTGGCTGGTGGTACCACTATGGGCNTTGCAAACCTTTTGGTGTGCCGCTACGGCTCTTACTGTCGAGGTGGCTGGTGGTACCACTATGGGCGCAGGGAGTGCAGGGGCGGAATCGTTTGTCGACATGGCCCATACTATGCCAGCGCTGAGGAAAGCCGCCTGAGCAGGGCAGCTCCACTGCTTCTTTTTCCGGGCTCCGTCAGGTGATAGATGCATTGCTTCCTTTATTTTGCGCAAGGTCACTTTTGCGGGTCGTCACGGCATAAGGCCGTGACATGATGAATGCAAACCAGGCCTCCTTACCCTGTACAGCAAGGATTTTCGGCCTGGCGCAGCTTCGCAAATATGGTCAGTTATGAGTTATGACAGTTATGAAAATCTTGACGAGGCACTGCCACAGCTGGCAGCCTCGACGGCACAGCGAATGTCAGCTCCGACCCTGATGTCACCGTATAGTCCAGCCCCGCCCGTTCCCACGGACTGGCTTATGCCCGTGGGAATCGGCGTAGGGAGTCAAGGGAAGGACCGGAGCTGTGTGAGCTGACCTAAGGTCGCTAAGCCTGTAAAGATCTACTTGATGTTTCGCTCACTGTTCCGGCGTGACGAGCATCAGGTTGGAAAAGCCAGCACGGCATCCGCTGCATCCGTTGCATGAGCTGGGCAGGTGCATGCACCACCTACGAGTCTGAGAATTGTCATAGCAATTTGGTTGGCTGTTGCAGTAGCTGCAACCTTCCAGTGGCACTTGCACTAGTGCTTCTAGTAACGGCCAGTTCTCGTCATCATCGTCGTCGCGGTGTGGTGGTGGGGGAGCAGTAGCAGCACCAACAGCAGCAACTGTCCTGTTGCTGCTCATGCTGCTGGTACGACTCTGCAGACAAGTAACACGTAGCAGAACAACAGGCGGACAATACCAGTAACATCCATGGCAGTAACTGCGAAACCCTCGGCCTTGTCTCACAATGAGGGTGAGCCCAAGTTTAGATGTCGGGCAGCTACAACTGAAGCCGTAGTTCTAAACCCACGAGCTTTTTTTCCGAGGTGTCATCGACGACCAGCGGGGCAAATTACTTGCTCAAAGTTTCACCTGGCCTTCTGAGGGTTAGCAAGTTCAGGGTATATCACGGGCTTTGAATTTTCATGTCAGCTGTAGGGCTTCCGGTTCAAGCTTAGGGTGCATAGGCGCAAGCTGCACCTCTCTCAGGGCAAGACATATAACTACTTGGATGAGAGCGCTCTGCTCTCCCGCACAAGCCTCAACTCAGATTACCGGAGGAGATGCTCAGCAAGCTTGAAGAAAGAATGCCCTGACTCCGTGCGACCAGCGCGCTCTCAAACGCGGGGCCTGAGCGCCGAACACGACCACCCAATTTAGCTGATCAACCTGATCTCACTTGTATGCAACTATGTCGGAGAGACTTTTCTCATCATACGGCAGGTGCCCAGATTGTCTACCTGCTGCCTGCATCTTGGTTGAAACCAATATAGCTCTTATAAACATGTTGGTCGGCAAGGCCCCCACGCTTGAATAGAAGCTCATCTCGCCGCCGGTGGATTTGGGCCGTTTGACCTTGATAGTTCATGCCGGCTGGGCAAGCCGAAGCCCGAACTGCCCCAAAGCTGAGGGTCAGTGCGTTTAAGCGGACGCTTCCGCGCCCGGTCGCGGCTGGATGCTAAGAAGGCATCCAAGAGCCAGAAGGCCGCTTGGAGTTAAAACGCAGGAGTTTCAGGGTGGAAGCTCGTGAGAATGCTGGAAGGAATCGGAGAGGCCACGAACCGATCCTACATCCATGAAAATGTTGAAGGTTGATCTGTCCGTATATGTTAGCTGCATGCAGCAAGTCTCTGAGCGCAGAAGGATTTTTGAAAATAGAAGATGCAGTGCTTGTAGTAGATATTTATATAATATGTGTATATATGTATACGCACATGTAGAAGACATATAGACTGATACCATGTAATGGAACATAACATTAGTATTAGTATGGTCTTGTAAATATACAGTACACGGCAACACAAGAAATGTAATGTAACAAAACAGTTATTTAAATAAGTGGAGGGCGGCCGGACCGTTTATACATAGGTACACATACATTGGGCAGGTTGTCGGTTTAGCGTAGTCAACCACTTACAAGGGCATTATCGTCCCTGAGTGATAGATGCACATAGCCGGGTTCGGTTCTGGACTTAGGGCAAGGATGCCTCAACCATCGAAGACGAGGTTCTGCGATTGCAGGGGTGGCCCTGTAGCCTTGAGCCAGGGTTAGAAGTTGAGTCGAAATGTACCGGCGGTGAGGGGAGCAGTGTAGCTGCTCGATACTGCTGGCAAAGGGAGCTGCTTCACACTCATATAATGTTGGTCTCTTTGCACTTTGACCTTTGCGCTCGCTCGGCTGAAAGCCTCCACGACTCCTTGCCAACGTGCTGCCCCTCCCCTGGGCCGAGGCTCACAGTGCGGGCTTGATAGGTTCCGGTAAAGGCTGGGTGAACTTGTCGAAGTCGTCTGAATCATCGTGGGATTGAGCTTTGCATTAGGGCCTTCCGGATTCGGGAGCCCTTGAGGGTCTCAGGTGCCAAGAAAGCACCGATCCTGCTCTAGGCACTTCCACCAACCGAAGGTTGCCCATGGTGCAAGAGTCAGCATTTCCTGAACATCGTCCTCGGACGCCTCAACAGGCTGATTGTCTTCCCCCAAGACTAGGGAGATTTCTGGCGAGGCCCTTTCAAGAAGGCACAACCGCGGGGGCCCGCAAACTGGCAGCAGCTCAAAGCTACATGGTGCTTCAATGCCCAGACGCCTCAACAGGCTTCTCGAGCAGATGTCGATGTCTTTGGCACCGCATCCTGTAGGCATCAAGGTGCCTGCGCCCTGTCTTGCTTTCGTTCTTACAAAGTATCCAGCTCCATCCGCCATGCTATCTTATGTTAGTTCAGACTTCGGATGCCTGCATCGTGTTTCTGATGTGACGGTTTGGTAGGCTTCGCCGCTGCAAGCACACCCAGGAATTTCGGCCGCCAGCAGGAATGCTACAGATTCTTGAGAAACCTTTCCGAAGCATCGTCTTCTCACATACAGAAGCCCCAAACCTAGCAGAACACTCGAAACCGCGGAAAGGTCCCTTGAAGGAAGCGATTACAAGCCCGATGACCTAAACTCAAAGCCTCCACAGCGTTTGGGACCTCTGCCAGTTCTGGACCTCCATCTGGAGGGCCAACAAGGACCGAGTGCAAAATCTAGTAGAATGCGTCTTTAAGCATTCGAGACGTGTAGTGTACTACGACTGCTATGACGTTCCTGTTGGCTTGAGTACGGCGCAGCCAGGCTTTTTCCTTTAATGTATGTATGCGTGTCTCTACATATACATGTGTAAATGTACACACACACACACACTTGTAATTTGTTATTCGCATTTATACCTATATGCTTGCATTAGCTGAGATGCACAGATGTATGCATGTCTGGATTCCTGACATTGCCTGCCTGTCTGCCTGTCTGTTTTGAATCGCACGTACGAAGCTCTCATATGCTCGGAACGTAGTTTTGCAGCTAGGAGCTCGTTTCCGCTTGCGAGGACCTTCCGTACCCCGAGATCCACGCCAAATTCCAGAATTGGTATGGACACGCGTTCCACCGCCAGTTCGGCAGGTGCGTCAGGGATCGTAAGGGGCAGATTTATATTTGATACTGCGATCTCATCACATCAAGGTTGCTGTTCAAGATTCTTGCATCGCAACCAGCAGGTCCAGGCAGAAACATGCGGTGTGCTCTGCTGGCCAGAGCTTGGACCTACTTTCCGATATCATGATTAGTATTGCCAGTATTGCCATGATGGGCATGATGATATGTTTATAGATACAGAAATACATAAGTAAATAAATAAATGAATATATATATATGTATATATGTACTATATGTACATACATACCTGCATATATACGCTCATATGTATGAATGATTGGGACCTCTGCCTTGCCAGCAACTTGCGTGGCTGTCGGCCACCCGAGCAGGGACGTGATAGATACCTCGAGAGCTCTAGGGAGGCAGTAAACTCGAGTTGGTCTAGTCAACCGAGAGTTTCAGACTGTACGAGAGCCGTGTATCATACACTACACTCTGAACAGCGGCATCCTTTTGAACGATAAGGACCCCCGAAGCAGGGACTGCTCAGTTTGCGCAGTGCCGTCGTCCCTGGCGAGAAGCTTAGCAGCGAGGTACTTCTATGCCCACCGCGCCGGCAAGATGGGGGCATGGGCGCCCTTGGTGATGTTCGGCGTGGGCTTCAAGATCGTCACGATGTGCCCCCGGGTTCGTGCTCGCCTCTGCCAGAACTCAGACCTGCTATGTTTTCGAGGAGAACAACAGTGACGTGTTCTGCAGGTACTACGGAACCTTGCGGGACACCAACGCTGCGTCGGATGCAGCCCTTGCAGGGCACTCAGTACATAATTCCTTTTTGGCTAGAACCCCTAAACCTTTTTGACTAGAACCCATAAGCCCATAGATGACTGAAAAACGTGCGATGTGCATGTGTCAGCCAACCAGAAGGTTGCATGCATTACAACAAAGACCTCACCAACGCGCAGAGTCAATCTTCATGCACGGTTTGTAGTGCTCGGCTTTTTTCAAGGTTTGTGGTCGAAGCCTATATACAAAGCTTTGTGATGGACCGGGTCCTTCCAAATGTAGGTTGTTTTTTTGCCAAAATATGAGTTTTAGGTCGATCTACCCTGATCTTGCTATTCTGTTCCTTGTCTGCTTCCGGACCTGGAGTTGCAAAAGCTGAACACCGAACTTCTCGGTTGTGCTGCTGAGGCATACGGCCAGAGTGGCTACAAGACGAACCCGGTGCCAAAGTGACGAGAGGGCGGTGGCAGCAACCTCTCCCCACTGCATAAGGGGCGATGGACGCCAGAACAG
Source organism: Symbiodinium sp. clade A Y106 (assembly GCA_003297005.1). Lineage (NCBI taxonomy): Eukaryota > Dinophyceae > Suessiales > Symbiodiniaceae > Symbiodinium > Symbiodinium sp. clade A. Next base: position 71,821 of record BGNK01001673.1, on the reverse strand, counting down.
ATTCAGCAGCTTGAAGAAACATAGCAAAGCACGCTCTTACCAGAGCTTACACTACGAAGTCTACTCGACGGACATACGCCTTCTCGCCGGTAGTTCATAAGAAGGGAATTTCACACCTCGACAGTGGCAAGCGCAAGCCCCTGAAGATGATTTTTTCACTCAGGCAGTGCGATGGTTATGTACGGTACAAATCTTGGACGTCGGTTTTGGATGCAGCTGCAAAAAGCTCGGCACTGCCGAAGTCAGTCGCGACCCTGCGCCAGTTGCACGACATTGTCGCTAATGCGATTGGCGACCTTGCGATGTCTCCTGCTTGCTTCGGAGAGGTGAGAGTGTGAAGGTCCTGTTTTTTCAGGGTTGCAGGTTGAGCATGGGCATGACACGATGCCTTCACGAAGCGTTGGAGCAAGACGCGGGTGGGGACATTTTGTCTGTGCCTGCGACACAGACATGCCCGGGGCCCATGGTGCACTGTCGGCTTGAGCCGTACAGAGCTTTGTTACATCATTTTATCACCTCCCTTTCTCGCTGCTTAGCTCTGTCACTGTCAGGTCCTCCGGGATGTTTCCCACGCCGGGCCCTGGCGTCCATGGCGGCCCGCCGAGGAGTTTTTCGTGTGCCCGTTGGGCGTGTCCTTGGCGGTCCTGTTTTCTAGCCAAAGCTCGAAAGCAGGCTGAAAGGAACTGCAGAGTCGCCAGATAGCTGTCCTGGTATCCTTGTCCAGGACTGGCATGGTGATGTGGCAGGCGCGGGCCGCAAGATGACAGCAGATTCACGGTTTCTTAATTAGGGATATGAAAGGCGATGCCCGTCATCTCACGGACCTTCCAAGGCGGTTCACAGTTCACATGGATGGTACTTGTCCGATCTCTACAACAGGAAGAGTTACTTACCGATTGCGCCCCTGACCTTGCTCCACGACCTCGAAACTCTTTGGCCGCTTCCGCCAGCCTCAGCCGGGAGTTCGCCTGGTGAAGATGAATCTGCAAGGAGAGCAGGCGCAAACGCCGTGGGTCTTCGTTGGCCGTTTGTGGTTGTGAATACTGCTACCGTTTCAAAACACAGTGTTTGTGTTTATGTTTCGTCTCTTGACCACAGTAATGCTAACATACCTATCCCGAAGCAGCCCTGTGCACCATAGTTGTTCCTACTCGCCGAATATTTCTTGTGGCCGCAGGCGCCCTACCCCACAGGCAGCGCCGGTAGCACACTGTGCGCCTTGGAGGACATCAGCTGTCCTTGCTGGTGGGCCTTCGTTGCAAAGCATTTCAAAGCAACAGCACTCGTAATAGGCCGGATATTAACCACGAGGTCTATGTCAGCGTCAGCATAAACCTCGGCAGTCATTGTGCAGGGGTCCATGGCCCTTCAGGTTGCAGAAGTAACGACTAATACATCTTGGCGAGCCATCGAAGCCGAGCTGCATTAACAGCTGCCAAAGCAGGACACAAAGTCCGCGATCACAAAGGCCTGAAGCAAAGACAGCTCTTGCATCTTTGACTTTGGGTGCAACCTACATTCCTCATTACGTTCCATGTCCCGGCTTTGGCAGGGCTTAGGTTTGCAGGGTCAGAGCACAGAGCTGCATGCTTCGTCCCCAACAGCTCCTTGAAAGCAAGATGGGTGAAAGCGCAGATGAAGACTTCAAATGTAACGCACTGGTGTACTTGGGCGCAGCTTGCCAGGAAAGCAAAAGGCAGCGTGCACTTCCAACCAAGCGTCCGGATTGAACAGGACTTCTCCCCAACCTGTTGACAACCGCATATCATATGAAGCGCAAGCACGGCGCAATTGTGGCCAAGTGAAACATCACATCAATCATTAATACCTTGCCATCGTGGCAGCATTATTCATCAACGCCATATCGACTTAAAGTCGTAGGCAAGCCTTGCCTTGGACTCTGGACTTCCCCGCATTGAGGCGGAGATGGAGATCAAGCCCGGGACAGCCTGTCAGGTGCTGGCAGGGTCCAGAGCCCAGTGACCTCCCCTGTTTGATGCTAGGATCACTTCTGTTGCTAGGTGGTATCAGACCTGGTGTCAGTCCTGGTGCGACATCATGAAGAAACTTCTAGCCGATCTCTGGCGCCAGAGATCCTCCAAGCAAACCGCGAGACTGAGGTTTTGTCATTCTAAGGGCTGCGCTCATTGTCATGTATACTGTGACTTTAGTTGCTGTTGTGGCGTACTCGTACTGCTTCTGTTTTTTGCTCGTGGTGGTGTGGTTGTCTTCTCTTTATCACTACTGAGGCAGACGGTAGCACTGCGAAAGTTACGGTTACTTTTCAAGTAGCAATAACCAGCAGAATGGTCGTACTGTAGCAGTCATCGTCGTAACCTACCACTGTGTTCTGCTTGCCCCACGCTTCAAAGTATGAGCCATCAGCGCTTGCAAATCCTCAGGCCCAATGGCAACGTGAAATCATGGTAATAATGATGTTGAGGAAGAACGATCATGACGGTCATGGCCAGTACTGCTATCTACTCACACTGACGTCTCACTTAGTGGTACCGTTTGTGTGGTGATGTGATGTTTGTGTCACGGTGATTTTTTTAAAGAGCCGCCTCCACGTCTATCCGCCCAGATGCCTCGCGCCCCCAACCAGTGCAGACCCGTCCGCATGTCTGCACTTTCCTGCACGGTGCTCAAATTTAGACTCTATAGAAGCAACCATGATTACTTTCGGACTTTACAACCTGCAGTACTTTCACAACAAATCGGCTTCTCTTATGCGTATCTCCAAGGCCACAGAGCAGGCCGCAGTGCAAGGGGGCATGTCGGGTAGTTCGAAGGTGTCACGAGGTTGTGGTTGAGCGATGCTGCTGTCGTTCGGGTTGGAAGTCAAGGAGTCGAAGCCAGGAGGGTCATTCAAGAGAGCTGGTACTCGTATATCTACAGATATGGGAGGTCATGTTCAGCCAGTATCCATTCCTCGCCTTGCTGTTGGATGGCTCACTTTCGTGAGGGGGTGGGGGGGTGCGAGGGCCCAGCATAAACTCGTGAATTTGGCGGGCCGAGGGCTCAGCGTGAGGCTCAGCGTGAATTGGTCAATGTTGGGCGGTGCTTGTCGGGGGGGGCAAGCATCTCCGCATTCCATCATGGTACCAACAGACTACGTCAGAAGAGGGAGCTTGACTCCCAGTCCAGCGTATGGACCGCAACCAAGAAGTGTGAACTGTGATTCGTGTTCTGTTCGTGACGGATTGCTCTTCCTGATCATTGCGATGAAAAGTCGAGCCCGTCTCGCTTTCTGTATGCTTGAACCCTTGTGGCCTTGAAGGTGGAGGTATGTGCGGAGGTAGGTAACCGCTACATGAGCCCCAAACCCGACAAGACGCACGAACCCTCTGTAACTGTATACAAAGATACGCCACAAGTTGGAGGCGAGATAGGTTTCAAGGGCCCCCACTTAGGTTTGATTCTAGCATGTCTAGATGAACTTCGTCTTGCTATGGTCTACTGCATGCCGGCTATTCTTTGTCAAACCCTGCATGGTGACTTCTTCAACTTCTCCGCATTGTTTTGCTATTGGCTTGCTATTCTTGCATTAGTGTTTGCATGGTCGCGTCTTGCCAGGAGATAGGGCTGAACCCTGTGTACTACCTCGACGAGCGACGAAGGAATGAAGCAGAAGCTCTGCGCTCGTCATAGCATCAACAAACTTCATCCCGGCCACGGTCGGAATAGTGGGTCAGATGTACTCTCGACGACGCCGGTTTGAGCAGTTCGGGTTACACGTGCTGCAAACGGGTACACCACTTCGATGGGGAACACACACACACACAGACACACAGAGACGGGACGCCTTCAGGGATTGGTGCTAATTGTAGGTTGGGCTTGCATCTTCAATGGCAGACCGCAAGCACTGCGAAGGGCATCGGAAAAAGGGCACATCACGTTTCTTCGATGTGGAGCTGGGCAACATTCGGGATACTCCCTGCGATGCATGTAACAGCCCTATGCATAGCAGGCATGGCACCTGAGAAATTGAGAGTGTTGGGCGAAAGTGGTCCTGTCCAGAGCGTACCTGTTTGAGAACCCTGCTGTTGTTGAACACCGCTGCATTTTGCCCTTAAGGTAGGAACTTTCATGTCGGGACTCCTGGAACAGGGCCTTGCACTAGGCCCACACATTGCCATACATGTCACATACCCAACCGCGAGTAACCCAGGCGTAAGCAGCAGCGGACCCCGTGCCACGAGCAGAGAGGGGCAGAATCGTGCCCCACTGCTGCGGGAACGCTGAATACCAGCGATCGTCCGTGGCTCTCGACCGCTGTTCGGGCTTGCCCTGTCAAACACGTGAAGCACCCTGAACCAGCTGCACTCTGAAGCCAGACCCTCGCACCCCTTAACCTAACCCATCTTAACCCGACTCAGCCACTCCACTCCTTGCTTCTCTCGGTGCTTCTCGGGCCTGTTCCATTCTGCCGGATGTGGTGCCGCGGGCGATGGGTCCATGGCGACTGCTGCGTTGACCTCAAACTTCTGGGGTTTGTGAAAGGCTTCTTGCTTTAGTGTCCCGGGGTCTGAGTCTACTAAGACTAGAGTCACTAGAGTCTACAAACCAGGAATGCGGGGAGGAGCCTCACATCTTGGCGGGCTATAGGCAAACTCGCAAGATGCATCCCTGCATGGACCCTGTGATTTCATGCTGAAAGCTGCGCCCGTCTCATCATGTGGTCGACCTGAAGTTCGCGTTGGTTCGAAGCTGAGGTTTTCGTGCCTGTCCAAGCGCAGAAAGGAGAAGGCCTGACTAAGCATGATCTTCGTGTTGTAGACCATTAGAGCCCTATTCTAATGTATCGTGCTATGTTACACTAGATTATATGTTACCCGCTGTTGCTGCGAAAGTCCTCCCGAGCATTCGAGCAGACCTGTAATTCATCCGGGCATCAAGCAGTTTAGCACAGCCCAACCTGATGCCCCGACAAGAGGATCCTTGCCCAGGCCACACCTTGGAACACCCACATCCACAAAACGCCTGAAGGTTGCAGACCTCGGCTTTCACGGCGTTACCAGTCAAGAACTCAGTCCTTCAGCTTGAAATTTTCAGAATATGGTGATCGCACGTATGCTTGAGGGTGCACCTTGATGCTCTCGTGCAGGCTTGGGCTAAGGGGTCTTATGGTCTTTAAATTTACTGACAAGGAGTTTCACGGTGCACCGGCCCCTTACGGAATCCTATGTGAGCCATCCGGGCTCCTGAGTAATTGGCTACTCTGTCACCAGACTTGTTTGGCTATAACCTTCAACGCTAAACCCTATTTTGCCGCTTTCGGGATCCCAGCGAGACGGAAAAGGGTTCTTCAAAGAAAAAACCTATTGTAGGCTAAAGACACCCAACCCCAGGCCTTATGGGCAGGGACACACTAGTGGGCTCGGCCCGACAGCTTGGAGGAAGTTACAGAGCCATGTGCTTCATAGCAAGAGCAAGATCGGAAATATGCTGTGGTAGGTTAGTTGATGTACTGATGAAAATGTAATACTTGCAGTAGTTAAAAACAGCCAGTGCAGCGGACGGAGATATTGCGATTATCAGAAATTTCTTGTCTGTATTCTCAACTGTGGGAAAGCAACGTGAAAAGAAGCTAGCGGCAGAAGCATAACAGTGAACAGTGGTAATCAGTCACAATAACAGCATTTTGGAGAATCCCTGAGCCAAAGCCGTTCGGAGCCGCAAAGACCGGCACCAGGAGTGGCGAGACGATCCAAAGTCTGTCCCCCTGCCCCCTTGACCAGGATCCCAAGTCTGGAGAACCCGAAGCTCCGAGCATGTGTCTAGTCAATAGTCTTACCACATTGAAATGCTGCTGTTTGGACTGCATGATGACACTATGGATCTGAGATTCCGTGAGCGTCGATGCTTGGGCTTCGACCTGCAGCCTAACACCTCGAGTCTAGCACTGTTTCGCCCGAGGCTGAACGCCCAGAAACCTTGCGCATCTCACGCATCTCTGGGTCCCTCTGAGGCATAGAGCCCGCATCGCCCGCCCAGAGCAAGCCAGCGCCGAAGCCTCAGAGGGATGTGGAAGAGGACGTCTTGGCTTTGAGCTCAGTTGAGACTCAGTGTTTGCTTTCCTTTGGGGCCACCCACCAACGCCATCCAATCACCCTCGAAAACTGGTGGTTCTAGCAATACTACCAACCGAATCCGCCAATAACGCTGGCAATCGAAGCGACATGACAATATTCAGACTGACGCTAACTGACAAGTACTATTGTCGTCGCATGCCAAATCACTCCAGTTACAGGCTCAATCATGTTCATAATCACCACGCCGCTGTCAGCAACATTATCCCAGATACGATGAGCATGTCAATCAACAGCGGTCATCACCATTAGCTGTGCCAGCACATCACTTGACTGGATAATATATGTTGATGTCCCAAGCCCTGTAAGCCCTGAGACTAAGCTGACTATGCTCAGGGCGCAGCGCCCTGCGCAACTGGCGCAGGAGGACTGGACTGTCGGGGTTTGGGTTTTTGCAGATTTTTCAGGGTTTCCAAGGAGTGGAAACATGCATACTCATTACCAGGCCCATTTTTGGTGCAGAGAGTTCTAGGAACTTCCATGCCGGGTTCTACTATATGTTGAATGAAGCGACTGGCCTCCCAGAGGCGTAGACCCTACTAATAAAGCTTGAGCTCTTCACACGGACTGCTCAGTACTTTCATGGGCCACCACGCAAAGCAGCCAACATGTTTTGTTCGTGCTCGATGAGAGTGAAGATCTGAAACTCGTCTGAGCCGGGCCATAGCACGGCCCAGTCCGGAGCCTGGCAGGAAATCGAGGAGTGCCAGAACTGTGCGACGGCAGCTTGACAGAACATCGGGAGGGGAAGAATGTAATTAGCCAGGATCCCTGCGAGATTTGATGTCTAGGCCCAAGCTTCAACCGGTTTCGGGTGATTTCGTGGTCTTCCGATATCGCAACCGGCACACTGTGTGTCTTGTTGGAGGAGGGGCTCGGAATCCCGTTGCTCTGCATGCTATCGTCACCTATTGTGTACAAACCACGTTTCAAGCTTTCGCTCTTGCCTCTGCCCAGGTCCTGGTTCCTGGAGCAAACTTCTGCCACCACTGCGGCTGGAAGAAGGGTGCCGTCAAAGCTACTGTGGTACGGACAGAGGCACCCTTTGCGAAATCCTTACGTCACGATTACTGCTGGAGTAGAGCTGCAGAAAGTTGGCTCACAGTTTCCACATGCGGACCGAGTCTAAGCATGCTGCAATGTACAACGAGTTGTCGTGAATGTGCACCGCATGCTGGTTTAAAGGCCATCGCAGAACATGCTGCATGCAGTCTGACAGAAACACTTGAGGCCGTTCAGGACAAACAGTCGTGGATGGCCGAAAGTATCTGTCGCTGCAGGCGGCCGAAGCTGCGCAGCTGCCTGGCGCGGTGCCGGCAGCAAAGTCGCAGGCTCCAAGCACCAAATGAGACGGCTTCCCAGTCAGGCTGCGCTTGTGATCAGACGCCCTCGACTCTTAGCTTTCTGCTACGAGCATGCAGCGTGAGGAGAGTGGATACTGTTTGGGTGTTTCAACGCAGGCTGCGCCCGCCACACCCCAGCAAGCCGTGCAGCTGCAGAGTGCCGCAGCAGAGCCGGCAGGGGCCTTGTCGGAGAGTCGAAGTCTTCAGGAGGCAAGAAGCTTACACCTGAAATTCTAGAGTCCTTTAGCCCAGGACCAATGGCGACCACACTAGTCATGGCCAGAGTCCTTTTTTCGTAATCTGCTGCTTGGCGTCTTGGTTTTGCTTGTGGCGCTTCGGCGGGGCCTCCCTCGATTCCAAAGGCCGTCACTCCGGTCCCGAAGGCAGCTGGAGCAGCGCCAAAGGCCGAGGCAAAAGTTGAGCCGGTTGGGTTTAGGGGCTTAGGGTTTAGGGAAGTGTTTACAAAAACTTTAGGATTAAAGCAGTAATTAGGGTTTTGGGGCTCTTAGTGTGGGTTTAGGATTCGGGGTTTCAGGCTTGCTGGATTTGGGGTGTTTCGGGAGGGTTGGTTAGGTGGTATTGGGATTCAGGGGTTCGAGTTTCTGGATTTTGAGGCTTAGGATTCAGGATTTAGCATTCATGGTTGAGAGCTTGATGTGGAATACCGTGCACAAAGGCAAAACTGGTGTGACTACAAATTCTTGTCCGAACCCGAAACCAACCCGTGAGAGGGGCCCGGGGGCGACTGTGCATCGAACCAGGGCAGATCGTAGATACTGCAGGCCAAAGTCTTGATTGAGTTGAGATGCACCACATAACATAATTAGCGAGGCCTACACCACGGGTTCAGGACACTATCGGATTTGGAGGATAGGAAGTAGATTTGGGATTCAACTGCGTAGTCCTCGGCTAGAGTCACTATAGTCGAGTGTGCATATTGTAGATATTGATATAAATATACATACATGCTTTTAAAGGCTCCTGAAGAAGTTTTGCATGCGATGAATGAGAGAGGTCATCTGACGTCATCAAATTTAAACCCAGGTTGTGCCAGCATGGCAAGATTTCCCACGAAGCCCACAACCGTAAGGTGAACCATAGATTATGCAGACATCAGCTCATATGGAGGTTTTCTCTATTGAACCGGGAAGTTGATAAAGTTCCTGAAGCAAGCCAAGGGGGGTTACATGTTGTACTTTGTACTGTAAAGTCTTATGTTCTAGATGGTTGGCCTGCTCATTTTACCAAAGGATTGCTTTTATGGTGACTACTGGCTGCTACATCGAAGTCCTGTGTGCATGTGCCTCCTCGAAACCCACCGCTCATCTCATCCTCGAGAGGCATCGCCGGCAGCCGAAGGAGGAGCTGAAACATCTGGCATTGCCTCATTCAGGGCTTGGCCCAGGTCGCAAAGTGCTGCTGGATACTGGCTGCCTTGCATGCCAGACATCACCCCCACCCCGAGTGCAGTAACTTTCGCTTTTGCCCTGGTTTTGGTTTGTTGGTCCTGGATGTTATCTTGCTCCTCCGCTCTGTCTGTAGACGTGATGGTGGGCTAGAGTGTTAGGCATCTGTGATGTTGGAGGTTCCAGCAGATGCACATCTGCACACTTGCCTGTACACATGCATACATTCCGTAAAACAAACAGCCAGACAAACGAACAAAGAAACAGAGAAACACACAAACCTAACCCCAAACACACTTGCATGCTTAATTGCATGCTTAATGCATACATACTTATACCTACTAATCGCGTACAAAGACACGTACTTGTAGCGTCGAAAAGTGTGCATGCAGACGAACAGGGTTGTTGGCATGAGGATCGGCAGCACAGTGGACCACTTGCATCATAGTAGCAGCTTAAATTTTTTGTACGTTGTCATGTGTTATGTTGCGTTTGCCTTGGATCAAAGATCTTATCATGGCGCTCTCGTTGACAGAGGGGCCGAGCTGGTCGCCAAGCCTTGCAGCCTGCAAGGAGCCATCGCCAGGACCCCGCCAGAAGCAGGTGCGTCCATGTTCCTGCTGCTAGAGACCCGGAACCCTAAGCCCCATGCGCCTTGCGCTCAAGGATCCCCCTCAACAGTAGTCAGCTGACGCGAATTGGATTCGAGTGTCCAAGAATTGGAAAGTGCAGCTTACTGGAAGCTGTATTCTGCCCAGGGAACTATGTTGTGGAGCTCCGGCGGCAAAATCCCGCTGAGAGGCCCGCACAGATGCTGATGGCCTCACGGTAATAATGGCGCGAGTCCTCCCCGGACAGCTTCAGCAGCAACTTGCTGTGGTGGCAGAACTCTCGACTTACTGGCAGGTTAAGATCGGCAAGAACACCCTTTCTGCATGCTGTGCTGATCCTGTCGGTGGCAACGTATCCTGAGTGTAATGAGTGGAGTTCTCCACAAGTGTCACAATCGGAAGGCTTGTTTTGTTTCAAGAGTTTTATCATAGATCCTATACTTGGTTATGGGCCGCACTCATCGGTTGGTTGGATGCGTTTGGTCTACTTGGATGTAGGAGCCCTGATTGTAGAACCCCCCCTGACCCTTGCGCTGCTATTCACAGGTTTGGCTTTGGTTGGGATGCCTGGCACCCGGACACGAAAGACTGAGTTCGTCAAGCATATTGGCAAAAGCAGCATTTCTGCTGATACTGTGCAGAAGTATACACAAAGTCAGAAGCACTGGCATAGGGACATTCATAATCGCCACCACCATCATGCCGTCGCGGATGTCTCAGATGGCTAGCCATGTAGGTTGAGGTACGGCGAAACATGATGGAACATGCCTCGATGGTTGTAGTTCTAACCCGAACCCCCAAACCTAACGACGAGGTCAAGAAGCTGGAGAAAGACAACGTGCGTGTCATCAGCAAGGCATATGGGATAAGTTTATTACCTGATAATTTGTGACAAACTTGTAGCTGCTATTCATGCATACGCACTTCTTGCGTTTGAGTTTGTGTATCTTATGGTTGCACGCGCGCAATGAAAGTGTCTAATCTCTATCTTTTGTCTATTTTTCTACCTATTCCTGTTTTATATTTTAAGTGTATGAGGGCAGGCATGCAGTTCAACGTCTGTACTCTCATCCACGCATACACCCAGCCGGGACCGAGCCTTTTGTTTTCTGAATCAGTTTGTTGACTCTTTTGAGGCCCGTCCTGTTCAGACATAAATTGCCCACACATCGAACATCACATGTATTGACGTCCAAAGCTGAGCTCACAACATTGTTACACTCGTGCCTATCGTCATCTGAAAGATAAATGCGGGAAGAAGCACCGAGGCTCCCCGAAAGCAGTCCGGAGAAAGCTTCCTTCAACACTTGTAGCACCGCTGACTTGCGAAGCTCGAGGTATTGCCTGGCACGCTCGCGGCGAAATGGAATGAGCGCCCTCCACCAGGCTCCAACGAGGGCCCGAGGGGCTGCTGGCCTCGGGCTTCGGCGTTGAAAATAAAACTGTTTCAGTACACAGGTGGTTTGGGTCTACGGGTGCCAGCAGTGAGGGTCAAGAGTCCGGCCGAGTTTGGATAGTGCATGCCAGAAGGGTCAGGTGCGGCAGACTATCGGAGCTTTGTAAAGAAAGATGCTTTGTACTTTTTCGGAGATGTCGGACAGGCTGCGAGGTCAGACCTGGAGACACGCTGGTGAAGGCCTGCCGGAGATCTTCGACACCGTGGCCGTTGCTCTTGTGCGATTTTGACTTGCTGTTGGTGTGATAAAACCCTTGCCCCAACCCGGCAGTCCCTGCAACTCCCTTGTCAGCACATCTTGCAAATCAGTTCAGATTTCGAGGTACGCAAACGGGAAGTGCCCATTCCGACAGGCCGTAGGCATCAGTCTAGTGAACTCAACCGTGCTGCCGCATGCTTGGCATGCATGCGAGCCCATCTCCGTCGATCCCATATCGCAGCTTCACCAGCACATGAAGATTCGTGCAATGCCAGAGCAAGCGTCGGGTTGCTACTTGGACATCGCGGATGTCATCTGCAGATTTGTCTGCCGACTCGTCCATTGGGTCATTGTCAGCCTTACTCCTGCGACCCTTGCAGACTCTGGTCATTTCTGGCTGAGATAGCTTAGCCCAAAGAAGAGCGGCCGATTGCCGATTGAATTGCCCAGACCAGTGCTCCGCCTGAAGAAGCAAACCCTTCCTGCAAGCCCACATTGTGCTGTCCTGTATCAGAACCCTTGACGGAACGATCACAAACTATGAAACCTAAACCTGAAGGTGAATGGGAAGCAGGGTCGGATCGAGCTCCTGACAGTCGAGCTCAGCAAGTCTCTAGCCTGCACTGCGGCAGACGGGGATGATCCACTCATTACCACATCCAGCGATATTTGCAGAAACAGCGGAATTGAAAGAAGGGGATGGAAAGTACAACTTTCAACTTATCGGGTAATACCGATATGAGCTGTGCGACACAGTGGTGTTCCATAGGCATTAGATACAGTCGTCTTCCACAACATCATCGAACACAATCTTCGATCCATCGAGTTCGTAGCTCTAAAGCCCCCGTGAAGCCTCTTCATAAATTAAGGATGTACGTGGTGTGCGAGTTCCAGCCGCACGAGCCTCGAGATTTAGGAGGACCGCATGGTGGTCGTAGGCGTGCATATGTGCATACCTGTACTTTCCCACACTCACAGACGTGCGCACATGCAGTCCATGCGAACAGAATAAATCTGGCTACGCTAGCAAAGACCCGCCACTGGAGGGCACACGCGCACCACCGGTGGGTTAGAGGCCCTCGTCTGCCTAAATATAGGTTGGATTTGTTACTTATGCTGTTCAACTTGTACAGTTTTTTGCGCATTCTTCAGAGCCTCGGTCGGTACATAGATATACGCACACCCTTACACGTCGGAGTTTTCAAGCCGACTGCGTGGCAGAATTTCACCTGGCTGTTTGGCATTTGATCTCTCTCGGTCGCTCTCTTTCTCTCTCTCTCTCTCTCTCTCGCTCTCTCTATCTCTCTCTCTGTGTCTTCTATCCATATGCTTCTGTCGGTATAAGCGGTCTAAACAAACACATCCAAAAAAGCATGCATCTGCACATCATACATGCATGCATAGGTGTGCACAAGCAAGCAAGCAAACGTGAATGGATGCACACATACATACCTACCTCCCTACGTACGTACATACATATATACATATATACATACATACATACATACGTACATACGTACATGCATACATACATAAACACAGACATGCATACATAAACACACACACACAGTCTCACACAGATGTCCGGCGAATGTTCGTTGCACAAAGCATGCATGCACGTTGGAGTCTCACAGGAGCTGGAGACAAGCAAAGCGACGGAGCCCCGCAGCCTTCTGCACCTTGGTCAGAAGATCGCGCGAGCATGCGATGCAAAGCTCAAGCCGGTCGATTCAAGACGTAGAAGCCCAAGTAACACGAAGCTGGAGTGCGCGGTGTTGCATCAGGTATCAGTGACTCTGGGCCACCAGGATCTTCTTTTCTGCCCAGGTATTTGATGTCCCGAGGAAGCGGCCATCCAACTACTAGTAGTTGATTCAGTTTCGCTGCAAGACCTACTCGCTACAACAGTTTTCTTCTGTGGAACTGCTCTCATGAGGCTACTGTAAGCGCAGACTGCACCAAAGCACTGAATTGAATCGAAGCTTCTTTTGGCAGTTAGACTTGATGCTGTTTGGATCCGTTTCTCAACAGTCGGCAACACATCGCATGCCATGATTCCCACAAGAGAACAGACACCGATCGGCAGCTTTCAAAGGTGCCGGAAGCTACAAGACCTGGAGCTGCACCGGCACTGGCTGCACGTGCTGCAGAACCTGTAGCTCCGATGGCAGTGGCCACACCTGCTGGAGCTGCGGCTGTGACGCTGCCAGCTGCAGAAGCTGTAGCTCAGCTGGCAATGGCAACACCTCCTGCGGAAGCTGGATCCACCCTGACAGTGGCGATGCCCGCAGCAGGCTCACCACCGCCAGCGCAGCCCGCTGCTTCGTCGCCCAAACCTGTTCCAGCTCCGCTCACAGAGGGCGAGGCTCCAGAACCAGTGCTGGCAAAAGACCAGCCTCCCAGCCCCGCTGCGAAGGATATTTCCAGCCCCTCTGCGAAGGACACTGTCGCCTGAGAATCGAGAGACCGTCGGTTCGATGTGCCACCGCATTGACAGTAGTGGCCGTTCGCACCATGTCATAATCATGCCGTCATTGGGTTTAGGCTATTTAGGCTTCTGATGCCAGGGGTTGTTCTCCGGGTTCTGGTTCTGGGTTTTGGAGTACAAAGCTGCTCCATGCGATCCATGTGGATAAGTGTTCTATACCGTCTATACCAGACAAGGGACAGCTAGCTTGCCAGGATCTGCCCCCGATGCCGGACGAAGCTCCGTTACCACCACAGCTGCCGCCGGAGCCGCTTGAGGCCGGAAGACTGCCCGTGTGAGGGGCCTTGCAGCCTGCAGATGCCTGCAGCTTCGACACACAGGAGTGCTCCTTGCTGCCTCTGAACTGTCGGAATTGGAGAAATGAAGCTCTTGCTGGAGGCCGCGGCTGTGTCTGATGTAGCGCCCAGCGCTTCCAGCTGATGCTTGTCTGAATATATCGACAAGTGCAGTGACTAAGTTCAAGGTTCAGGTAACTGCGGAGTATCTTTCGATAGGCAACTTCGAGCCGCAGTTTGCCGAAAAGGTTCATGCCTCCCAGAGTGGACTCACCACCTGCAACTCCCAGACCCGGAACCGAAATCGGCCCCAGACCTGAAGCCGCAAAAAAATCCGGAACATGTGCCCCGGGAAGACCCTGAGACCACTGAAATTGGTTGGGTCTTTTCTGACTTTCCTGGTGGCCAACTAGTTCCCCTGACCGTTCCACCACTCTTCAAGCTGAGCTTGACTTTCGTCTCCCTCCGGTTTGTGTGAAGGTGTGGAGGTCATTGAAAATCCTTCGGAAACGCCGGTGGCTTGCTCAGATGCACGGGATTCAGGGCATGAGGATGGAGTAACTATGCTGCGTGTGTGTGGCAGAGATTCACGGCGCGCCTCATCGGCGAAGAGCGAAAGTGAGGGTTTAGGGAAGGGTGTTGAATCGGATGGACTGTCTGTTGACAGATACATTAGTCTTCAGAGCTTGACTGGAAAGCAATTGCGAGTTTGCATTCGATGGTTGCACAGTCTTGAAGTGGTTGGTCAAAACGCTTGCAATCATGGACCATTCCTTGGCAATGAAAATCCTGCAAATTGTCGTGAGTGTCTTCCATTGAAGCTGCAGCTGTTCTGCCATGGGACATTCTTGCTAGAAGCTAAAAGATTGTCAGCATCGGGTCTTCGAGTTGCGAGTTGCACACAGACAGAGGTTATCAGGCTGGACCTTAGATGGACAGACTGAGCGGCAATGGTTGTGTCGATGCTGCGCCCATCAAAACAGGAGTACCAGAAGGATGAGTTGAAGAGGTTTCTCGGCTAGCTGGGATGGCAACCAACAGATGACACTGCCGCGAGCCAGCTGGAGAAGTGCTTGGAGAAGCTCCAACTCATCCACCTAGGCTCTGGGCCAAATAAGCAGATCCAATGCCGCCTACCAGCTGAACGTCGACACTGTCGTGATGAAAGAAGGATTCTGTTTCAGGAAGGACTGGAATCACTGGAATGTTGGTTTGCTCGGCTATGCCGCCGCCTCAGGACAAACCGAACAGACGCAGCTGTCACAGCCGAAGAACACACAGAGGGCTTTGCACGAGGACTCCACCACGACCTCGTCGTCCACCAACTCACCAAGGGTTGCCAGTAGTCAGCGAAGCGAAACGTTCCCGGTTTGGCACCAAGTCATTCATCGGAGCGCGAGACATCCGCCACTCACATGACGCTCTGAACACCATAAAGGTCATGCAGACACTGGTGCCTTCTAAGAATCGCAGGCCCCAAGACACCACGCCACTCAGTTGAGTGATGTCTTTCGGAGCCTGCGCTTCCCAGAAATTTGTGTTGCTCAGGATGGAAGAGCCTGGAGGCTTTGAAGGCGTTCCCAGAACGCACACACACACACACACCCACCCGCGGTCGCGTGTCTTGATGGACTGCAGGTCTCGACCAAGTAAGTGCGCCGGCGTCGCTAGCTTGCACGCTCGTGGCGACTTCTTGTGAATACACAGCGGCAACGGGCATGGAATGAGAGTCGAATTTAACACTGCGCCTTCTGTAGACGCTTGAGCGGCGGACTTGCGCTTCATCTTCGGGGTTGACCTCGACTCCTCCGTACGGCCTCGGCTCTGTCAACAGGCTGTGGGCTTGTGCGACGGCCGGTACAGCCGTACAGCCTGCACGTGTTCCGAAGACCTTGCTTGCATTCAACTGTCTGAAATAGGGATGTTCTAAGCACGTCAAGCCTTCACATGTGAGCCTTGTCAGGGAGTGATGGTTGGATCAGTCATGACCGTGGCCCTGAAATGTTGCTTCCGCACATGACTGCAGGAACTGGACCATCCGTCCAACAACGCCGCAGCAGAGCCGGTGTGCCAGGGCATGTGCTGTTGTTGCTTCGGGGTCGGGGCTCGGTGTTTTCTTCAGTTCTCACAATGTTGCGCTGTAGCATTTCGGTGCAGGGCTTGCTGGGTGTAGGCTTTTGCATTGATTGCCGCGGCTTGGAAGGTGGCAGCACTTCTGCTAAAGGCTGACTCCCGCAAGGACGAACTTCGACACATGTTGTACAACAGAGCGGCAGAAATATCAGAGCTTAATTGTAGTATGCATGATTTGTAATTTCCACACACATTATATTGTCGTGTGTGTGTGTCACTTTGTGAGTGTGACTGTGCGTGTGTGTGTGTGTATTTTTGTTTGGGGATCTTAGGTCTCAGTTTGAAGCCTTGAACCCGAAGTTGCCGCGTTCCTTGCCGTCGCTCCCCCCCCCCCATGGCTCGTAATTTCGGAGCACGGTTCTGGGAGAGCTACTTCAGCATGCCGCGTGTCTCGGACAGACATCGGCGCGTTGAGCCTGAATTCTCTGGTCCTTCGCCCGGTCCGCAACTCACGCGGCCAGGCTGACAATGCGGAGATTGCAGAGCCCAAAGAGGCATCAAGGCCGGCAGCTTTCAAGCTGACAGGAATTCGATTCAAGATTCGAGATCTTCGAGAAGCTTCGGTCCTGTTAGAGGGCCTCCACTTGTAGGACTCTAGGAGCCTTTCCGAACTCCATGCAACAAACGTCTCTGTTCTCGCCTCATCACACTGGCCATTGTGGCAAATCCCGAGCTGTTTTTCATCCTAAACACCGAAGCCAAAGTGCGCAGGGAGCCGGCAACTGGGGAGGCCGAGGCACGAATGGTTCTCAGTCTGCAGAGGGCGAGCAGCATGAACGTAGACAGTGCCGTACAGGCATGCTCCCCTTCGTATTCCGATCGATGGTTTAGGCGTTAAGGTCTTGGGATGTCTTGGAGTCTTGGGTATTGTGGGCTCATCTCAGAAGCAATTGGCCCTGGGCTGGAAGCCTGCTTCGTTCTGCTGGCTATTGGCGAGAAGTTGTACAGTGTACAGCACATCTCAGCATGCTCCACATGGGCACAGCGACTTGAGTAACTAGCCCTTGAGCTCATAAGTCTTGCAGCTTTGAAGCTCAGACAGAGGCTGTGAGCTTCAAAGAGCTTTGCCATCTGTCCGGACACTCCAGAAGCAGACACGTTTGGAAGGCAAAGAACGAGAAGCCGGCGTCAGAGACGACGGAAAGCTTGCGACTCAGTAATTGAGTTATTGCCTCAGATACCCTTGATGTCAGTGCTGCGACAGAGGAATGAATGAAATGCTAATATGATGGATGAGCAGTGGGTCCATGTGCGATTTCGTGATTCTAGTTCGAGCAGCTTCCGCCTTCATGTATGATCCAGTGCACAGCATGGCTGGGTGCTTCAAAAATCATCCTTTGAATCCTCAACTTAACTGATTCATGCTCCTATGCCACATCAATTATGCTGCTGGTAGGACGAAGATTCGGCCGCGCAGCATCGGTGAGATTTTGAAGATCTGACTTCAAAGCTGGCAAGGGCTGAACATGTACCAAGTAGCTAGTCATAGGCTGATGTCACTCTGCTGTTGCCCTTCCGCAAATAGTTGACATGACATGCCTTCTACACTAGCAGCCGTTTATCATGCCCTAACCCCTCAACCTTTCCTGTCTCAGGTTTCTACGTCGTCGTGCTGCAGCGCGGGGCGACTTCCGAGAAGTGGGGCTTCCAATGGGATCGCCAGGCGACCACGGGCCTCGGGTTCATACTGGGGCTTGAATGCGTAATCAGAACCTTTTATAATCCCTATACGGTAGCCGATACTATAATCAGTTGAGGATAGCAAGACCCTGCTTCATCCGGCTCAGTACTGTCTCACCCTGCACTCGAAGATATGGCTTCCTGCAGAACTTACAGTTTCTCCGAAGTCCCTTCGCAGGCCATGGACACACTGAATGTCAAGGTGATCGAGGGTGTGCTTGCCTCAACCGCTTGCGAGTTGGGATCGAGATCTTAGCCCTGTGCAATGAGGAGCTAGGGTTATTTGTAATTCCACCCCCAATGGCCCTCTAAGAAAACCGAGAATCATCACTACTCGGCCACCCCACCACCCCTGCTCTAAAGCAAAGACCCGTAGCCACACAGCCAGTCCGAATTCTGTCTGGTGCTTAGTAGGGAATGCGGGAATGGATTCCTATGATAGTCCCGTAAGGTCCCCTATAGTAGTCCCAATAACCCATTCCCCAATTCCCGACTAAGAACCAGACAGAATTCGCCCAGATCGCCCCCAACTCCTTGGCCTCGGATTGGAACCGGCGCTTCCCGGAGCGCGCGGCCCGGAAGGGGGACCAGCTCACGAAGGCCCGGCCGAGCAGAGCTTTCGGGAAGTCCTGGATGCTGCCGATACGGCAGTATACTATAACTTATATGGGCAGTGGTCAAAATACCTTGTCGCGAAGTTTATACAAACCAACCTATTTGATTGTTGGGGTCTATATTTTTATTTACAACAAGAGGCGTCACGCAACTAGGGCTCCTTAATCNTAGAACAGCGCTAGCCTGGCGCTAGGGATCTAGATAGCAAGTGGTTCGTGATATATTTAATTACTAGCTTAGAGTATATGATAAGTTTGTGCACCATTTACTCCTTCTATACTCCTATCCCTAATTATACTCCTACTCGTACTCTGAGCTCCTACTTTGCTCCTGCTCCTACTCCCACTCCCACTCCCACTCCCGCTCCTACTGCTGTCATTGCCACAGCAACTGCTACTGCTCCTGTGCTGCTGCTACCAGGGTTTAACCTCCTGCAAACTACGATGTCACTCCAATCGCGCATTGCTTGAAGAAGCTTCTTTCCTCGCAAGTAACAACGTTCTTTTCATTCGCATAAGCATCA
>BGNK01001673.1:0-52931 GCA_003297005.1 Symbiodinium sp. clade A Y106 | reverse complement strand
CACTAGTCTACTGAACCATGTTGACGTCAGCTGAGTGCCAACCCCTGCGAAATGCTGGCCGTGACGCCTACTTCATGGCACATGGCAAGGAGGATTGGCTCCTGCAGGCAGCCGAGGAGACTAAAGGTGCGAATGCGCGGACGAAGGAGCTCACTGCTTGGAAACGGAACGTGTGCAATAGAACGTGCTTCGTGAAATTATTCTTACTCCCTACTCCTTTACTTCACGGGTCGGAAGCCNCTAAAGGTGCGAATGCGCGGACGAAGGAGCTCACTGCTTGGAAACGGAACGTGTGCAATAGAACGTGCTTCGTGAAATTATTCTTACTCCCTACTCCTTTACTTCACGGGTCGGAAGCCTTTCCGAAATTTCCAATCATCAAGACTAGCCTTGGGCCAGCCTTCCACACCCCACACATGTGGCCCGCGCTAGCAACACTTCNGTTAAAACATGGAATTCTGCAGTGGTAGTGTTTCTCTCTTCCACAAGAGGCGTCACGCAACTACTGCCGCATTGAGGTCAACCCCAGGAACAATAATATTGAACAGCGCCCATATGTAGATGAGGATGTTTTGCAGCTACTGCGTATGGCGCTTGTGCGGTCTTCACCTGCAGACTTCAGATCTCATGTAACCCAAGGTTGGAAGGTTCAATGCTAAGTGAGAAAGCTGGTTATCGGTTTGAACAAAAGCTGCCCGAAAGGCAATCCCATGATGCAGCAAGTCCCGGTAAAGGGTGTGAAAAAGCTACACAAAAGCTGAAAAACGCTGAAATAAAACTACATATACAAAGGTGAGCGGCAGGACTTAGCTAGAATAGAGATTGGGTGGCTTTTGCATAGCCCTTGCAGCCCGAAAGTGAGGATGGAGGGGGGAACGGAGTCTGGTGTGGCCTGCGTGGCTTCTCCCTACAGAGAAGCTAAATCAAAGCTGAAAGAAAGCCAAATAGAAGCTGAACAAAAGCTAAATAGCAGCTGGAAGCAAGCTAAACAGCTGCAAGCTGACACAAATCTTAAGTCTCCCACAGTTCTGTGTGGCTTTTGCTTGATATTCTTTTCGGCTTTGTTTAGTTTTTTCCAGCTTTCCCTTAGCCGGGAGCCACGAGGGGCACCGTGCCCGGATCCCACACGCGACTCCGCCCCTCCCCTCCATCCTCACTCTGGGGTTGCAAGGGCTATGAAAAAGCTGCCCGTGTTCAACTCTGGCTGAGTTCTGCCGCTCAGCCTTTGTATATGTAGCTTCGTTTCAGCTTTTGTTCAGCTTGACGCCGGATCAGCTATTTTCCGCCTTTTATTTGGCTTTTAATTTCCTGTTTTTCAATTGCTGTTCCCTGGTCACTGTTAGGTAATGAACCTTCCAAACCCAAGGCTCTCAACATTTCTTTTGCAGTTGCTGGTGGGTTCAGACTTCCTCGTCCAGATGGGCAGCGCACAACACCGCGCAACACGTCAATGTTACTTCATTGGGCTGAGGCAACGAGATTCCGTCAAGATGAGGGGCTTTGTGGCCCTTCTGGGTCCGTTTCCATCTGGCACAGCCGGTACATTAGACCTTTTGGGTCCGCGTCTGTGCTACATTTTGCATTAATCACTACTACTCAGGACAAAGGTTCGCGGCGCTTTCTGTATCTTAACATGTCCGAGAGGTTCTCCGCCGCGCCGGGAACTACATAGTAGCATGCATGGATTTATTCCACGAAGTTAACTTCTCTGCCACGCTGGCAACGTAAAACGGACCTATGGCCTCCCCACTTCTCCGAGGCATATGTGCATGCTATAGTAGGACGATTCTTCGTACGTCGAATCTTTCTTCGCCCGGCGATGTAATAATAAATAATGAGGATTCCACTTGATCGAAACTCCCAGCAGTGACTGTGGACGCGTTGACAGCAGCCTAGCACGTGAAGCTGCGTGAACCACACGCAAGTCTCGTTTCTGTGGAGAGGCAGTTCGCAGTTGAAGTGCGTGCTCCTACACGAGATGTTTGATTGCGTTCGTGGTAGGCCTATGCAATGGACGTTCTGCGCGGCAGCGAAACTACTCCTCTAGGCCTCAATCAGTCAGCTGCCCCCCCTTATTCCTGACCAGTGCATGTCCCATGCAATGAACGAGAGGGCAAGATGATTGCAGAATATGCTATTTGACTCTGTGCGAGTATTGCGTACTGGCCGTGTGATACGGCCTTCGACTTGACTAGGAAATACCAACAGCTGCGGCCATGGAGAAAAGGCATGGTTGTTTTGTTCGCAGTGCCAGCGTCAACGGTGGGTTTGCTGGCCATGTCCGCTTCAATTTTGAAAGCTGGGCTGCTCATGAGAAGCATCGCACTCATTTCGTCATGCAATTCAAAACTCAGAGTGACCGCAGCTTTCAAGTCGGCAAGACCATGAAACTCGAATGTACCAAATGAATCAGTCTCTCCAGAAACCACATGCACACGTTGAACTCCAGCTTGCGGCCACTAGTCCGGACATGGTTTTGGCGATGGCGATTAGTCAGCTGTGCTCTATACATATAGGATCTGCCGTAAAGCACAGTGCCTGGATCTTGACCCGATCGACGTACCAGCTGGATCGATCCTGAAATTGAGCGGTACCATTTTAGGTTTTTAGAATGCACACGAGCAATGGCAAACCGACCTCCCCCACAGACGTCTGATCAACGAACGCAGTCCGATCAATCCCCGAAGCCTGCCTAGACTCCCATCACCTCCCACTGGGACATGGTGCAAAGACGACGGTGGCCAGGCAGCCGAGGGGTGCTCAAACAGACTTTTTGTCTGGCCGAATGCGAGCTGGGCTGATGTCAGCCGCCTCAGCTTGTTTGTGACATGTGCTTTCAGGTTTGTTGGCAGCTTTGAGCGCTTCAGTTGCTGCTTCGCTTCTCGGCCTGCCAGCAGCCGGTATTTTCCAGTATTGGCATAAAACCTGACACTTCAAGTTGGCGAGACTTGAGAGTAGCTTGGCTGGCCGACACGCGCTTGCAGAATGCACGAGCCAGAGACGCAGCGGACGTGACGCAGCCAGCTTCACTGGCCGAGCACGAAGGGAAAACTTGAAAGATTCAATTGCTAAGGCTTGCTTTTGTATCGCGATGTCAGCAGCATGCTGCTTGGTACAGTTGGAATGCTTCAATCGTTGCACAAGCGTGTGCGGTAGCCCGAGTCTGCATCTATGGGCCTGTTTAGCTGGCTTATAGCTCCTGTTGAGCAGTCCAGTGATCCGTGTGGCCGTGTGTAGAGAAATCTGCCGAAGTTCACGTAGGACATTGGGGAAGGGGGTCAAAGAGCCCGTGATTCTCAGCTGTTGAAAAGGCTGCCAGAGATGGCGGATGGGTGCAGCGCCATGCTTGCCCGAAGCTGGAGTCCAGACGACAGATCACAGAGCAGGACTGGACAGCTGAAGATAAGTGGGGTAAATAGGTTCAGAAGTTTATGCAAATGTGTTGGGATCGAAGTATGCATTGCTGTCGTGCGATGCGCGCGATGCTCCTGTCAGGACCTTGTAAAGGAGAAGCGCTCGGTTCGTGACTTGGGTGATGTTGGTAGCTCGCTGTTTGAAGCGCATTCTCCGATATGTTATTCGCGACGCACTAGCACTAGCAAGTCTCAGCCGTAGTCTCAGTGTCATAAGTTGTTGAACACTTTACGACGTGTTGAATCGACATTTTTTGTGATTCCAGTTCGGGCCGGCGCGTCCACGTATGTGGCTTCGGGGTGTCAGTGTAGCTTCCATTGAGGAAAGCTGCTGCTGAACAAGAAGGGTGCTGTTTGGCTTTGGCAGATGTTCTGCACAGAGCCTCTTGGCGACACTGCCGAGGTCTGCGTGATTATTGGAAGGACGTGAATGTTCCAGCCTGCCACCACCATCGTGCCTGCCATGGGGCGAAGGTGATCCAGCACGTTGATGTGAAGCACTTATGTTGATATTTGTGCTGTATCGGACTGAGGGCCAGGATGAGTTTCCAGATTCTAACTCCAGAGCTTTTTTACTTTGGTGTCTCAAGCCTTCGACGGGCGGGGGAAGCTGATTTCACATGTTCGACTTGTGCATCCCTGCCACATCTTGAAAATTTGTTTGGACGGACTTGGCACTTCAAGGAAAGGGCAGCGAACTGCCGACTTGATTGACATTCCAGACTCTAAGCTGAATTCTGCAAAAGATGTCGTCCTCCCGTCGGCCTCGACCTGAAGTTGAGATCTGATTCTCACCGCAGTCCTAGTCAAGGGAAACTTCACTGGCAGCTCCACGCTGACACGAGGTGCAGCTAGCCGCGCAGTTCCTCTCCACTTTTGTGGGTGCACATGCCGCGGTGGAGTGGGCTTCCAAAGACCTGATCAGGGCCGCTGAGCTGAGTGTAGCCTCATCTAATCAGCTCCCCCTGGTTTGTTTATCGCAAGGAGTTGAACGAGGAGCGCATGAGCCCTTTGGCGCAATGGCATTGGGCTCCTCGGACAGAAGTTTTCTGGCCAGTGCCCGGCCATGACGAGCATTCTGCCTCTTCAGCACTGTCATGAGTCTCTGGATGCAGCAACCCAAATTCGGCAGGCCAACTACTGCGCACGGAATTGTTTCAGCATCCGAAATCCACACAACTTGCCATCTGCGGTCCGGAGCTCAGCTCTCACTCGAGTTGTTGGCACCAGATACCGGTGTACTATATTATAAGCACAGCCTCTAGCATTATCGGCAAGCAGCAGGACAAAGAGAGATGGATCCAGGTGCAAGTCAGGAGGTAGAGTGAAAAAGAAAAGTCTCAGCTGACGTCAGAAGTAGAGAAACTCCTCGCGTATTGGTTCGAGTCTGGTTTGTGCCCTCCAGCCCCAGCCGTCCCGCCTGAAGAGCACAGCGAAAGAAGGATGTAGGCAGCTGCCGACGTATCTTTCTGCAACGGCGTCAACTCGGCCAAATTGCCCACACGTGAGAGCGAGCAGCCCAGGAGCCAAAATTGCGGTAGTACACACGGAAGTGCACCCTGCAAAGTTGGATGAAACTGGGGAGGGGTCGTCGGCCGGGGAGAGGGATGCACAAGTTCGGAGGTGGGTCTCCTGCCCACGGAGGGCGCTTTGTACATCAGCTCAAAAGGCGGGCCATGATGCTATGCAGCAATGGACTGGGGAATGTCGTCAGCGAAAGCACCTTTATAGCCGCTGACTGTTAGCTTTAACTTTGGAAATGCAAGCGAGGGTGGCGTCCCTCACGGATTTATGTCGACGCAATCATAGAGCAAAGCCGGACGTCGAGACCCGAAACTTTCCGGTAGCTGGAAGGGGACGATGTTGACATGACGTTTGAGCACTACTGGGATCGCAGGGGCATTGTTGCTGATGCTCGCAGCATTGAGCGATCGTTGTTTCGGAGCAGTGCTCCTCTGCACGGACAGACGGAGAGAGTCCAAGAAGGTGTCAGGTTCAGGCGAATATGAGCAAGAAGGCAGCACATACTGTAGTAGGGAGTAGAGAGAAGTCGGAGCCTCAAAGTGTGGAGGAAAACCATAGGGGCCGGCGGCGTAACGATGCCCTAGTTGGCAATTGCTAGTGAATTGTGTTGCAATCGTGGCGGCCAGCCGCGAAGGGTGGCGGTTCCGGCTTTGCTGCCCAAGTACGCAGAAATAAGAGAGAAGAGAGAGAGAGATACAGGTAGCCATTTTGGCTCAAGTGCTGCGCCGTTGTGGGGTGGCCTGTTCCGCCTCCCTGCATCGGGGAGGCGCGGGATTGCCTTGGGGCTGTGCCCTCGAGGGAGCTCCCGTCGCCTTTCCCAGCGGTGCTTGAGCAAGCATATCTGCTGCCACTTTGCTTCAGGGAACCCGATAGGTGTGGCCAGCCATAATCGTGACGGTCACGTTTGCAGAACTACAGCCGTGAGGGAGACCTGGTGCCTGCAAGACCTCGACCTTTGACCTTGCGGACCGGACGGAGACAAACCTCNGATAGGTGTGGCCAGCCATAATCGTGACGGTCACGTTTGCAGAACTACAGCCGTGAGGGAGACCTGGTGCCTGCAAGACCTCGACCTTTGACCTTGCGGACCGGACGGAGACAAACCTCTTCTCCAACCGCCTTGCCCCAACGAAGGGGAGCTTCGCGGCAACTGCGACAACGCTGGACGGGGGAGTATAACAGTCGAGGGTTCGTGACTGTGGCAGGAAGGGCGACGTCGAGAACGACACATTACAACAAAAGGAACAAGCCGCGGGCACACTGTGGCCGTGGGGACCAGCAGGCAGACCTTCAGACCAAGACGCAGGACAGCAGCGACCCAACGAACCCGCCGGGGAGCCGCCACGCAAACGCTCTTAGCTTGCCGACTGACAAGCCCAACGAGCCGGCGGGGGAGCCACCTGGGCGACCACTAAGGCTGGCCAGCACGTCAGAAAAGGAACCTCAGACCGCGGAGGGGAAGTCAAAAGTCACCCTGGTGCCAAACCTACGCTGGCAAGTGCAAAGAGTCCAAGAGCACATGGCACGGCAGAGGGGGAGCACCACATGGTCACGTTNCAAAAGTCACCCTGGTGCCAAACCTACGCTGGCAAGTGCAAAGAGTCCAAGAGCACATGGCACGGCAGAGGGGGAGCACCACATGGTCACGTTCTGAGACTCAGTGAGCGCAGTAAAAAAGTTTCTCCAGTGACTTTGTGAAGTGCTTGTGGGGGAGATGGTGTTTCAGCTTACTACGCTTGCGTAACTCATCTGTTCTATGTTGTTGTCCCAGTCACGCTTGCAACAGACAAGCTTAATTGGACGGGCCGCAGAGCCACAAACCACCACATTGTCTGGGGTGCACCTCGCCCCTCTTTAACGGCACTTTGGGCGCACACTCTGCACCTTTAATGGGAATTTTCTACCAATTCGATCCTGCTCTTGACTGCGGGCGCAACTTGAACTTCTCTCCACTGGCCTGAAACTGTGATGTTGCTTACGTGCTGGGAAACCCGCCTCCAGTCGTGACCTGTACGTTTCTGTGTTCCTGTGTTGCTTTAACCACCAAGGCGGGGGAACCACGCCCAAGCCATTGTTTTTGCAAGGGGAATGTGCCTGGTGAGGGGCTAAGGACAAGGCTTCAGAGAGCGCGGTGATGAGGCCGGGATGCGGGCTAAAGTTCNCCAAGGCGGGGGAACCACGCCCAAGCCATTGTTTTTGCAAGGGGAATGTGCCTGGTGAGGGGCTAAGGACAAGGCTTCAGAGAGCGCGGTGATGAGGCCGGGATGCGGGCTAAAGTTCAAGGAGGGATGGTTTCATACCAGGCACACGCCACCGTCTGCACCGACTTCTGGGGGAAAAGACCCTACTAGTAGCGCTGAAAACCCCAAAGCCTCTTCCACCGTACAAACGGGGAAGGGGGGGCCTTGGCCCGGGTTCGCTTTGCGAACTCTGCCCCGAAGGAAGGAAGAAGGAAGGAAGAGATACAGGTAGGATCAGGCAAGAAGGCAGAAGGCACAGCACAGTGCTTTGCAGATCAAGTCTAGATAATGAAGAGGTCATCAACGGTCGGCTGGGATTGCAGCATGTGAGCCAATGCTCAAGATACGAGAAGCCTCGATTGTGCATCCCCCTGTGAAGTCAGCCATACTCGGAAATCGGCAAAGTGGCATAGTAAGTATGCATCATCTTTCATGTACAACATGTTCACTTGCAGCTGCGCACAGACATGAGCAAAAACCGCATCCCATCGGCTCGTCTTGGACAAAGCCGACCGGAAGCAGCAGCGATGGCACATCCCAGGTGGTGACGGACTTCCTTGAGCGGTACCGCGGTGGTGCCTTCGGTGAGGTCAGCGAAAAGTTGAAGGACTGTCAGTGACTACCCTTTACTCTGCAGCTTTGCTGGTCCAGTTCCCAGAAGGACGATTGCGCGGTTGGTGTCTGCAGAAACCAAGGATGCTATACGATAGGACGTATGGGTATGGCCGTTTTTCCCCAAGTGTCGAAACCTACTGCCAGAGCCGGTGCACCAATCTGCGCTGCACCAACTACGTAGCGATTTACAGGTGGCTCTGTGCTCGGAGGAGGTGGCCAGCAAGGCAACCAGCATATCAACCAGTACTTGCAGTGCATCGTGTTGTGATGGAGGTTTGGTGAATACCTGTCGCATCTATGGAGGCGAAAGATCTGCAGAAGAAGGGCGGCACTGAGCAGTGGAAGAAGTATGTGCGAGACAAAGACTTCCAGAGCACCTTGGCACGTGAAATCGCGTGGAGGGCTGCACTTGACGGGAAGACTCTCATGCAATGATCCACCAGCACCGGATTTCAGTCCTGAAGCTCCTTGCCTTTGCCCCCGGGCCCTTTGGAACAGTTGGATGAACTTTGCCTCGAGCTAAGAGCCTGGACAGGTTTAGATCCGCTCAGCTATCCAGAGACCCCAAGCTGCAGTTCAGCATGCACGCAGCAGTCAGTTCATTCGGCAGTTGGCCTCGACATTGAAGCGGGTATCAGTTGTTGTCAGAGGCAACGCCCATGATTCTGGCGGATTTTTTTGACCTTGATTGCAAGGAGAGAAGGTGAGACATGCAGCTAAGGAGCTTCGTGCAGGGCTTCATAGACAAGTTCGATCCACAGGATGACTGCATCTCGGGTGCACAGCATGCACCTGCTCGATACTGATGAACAAGACAAATGGAAGTTGCGCTCCTTGAGTGTTGGAAGGGCATCCATGCGTTGTGCTATACATGCAGATGCAATGGTTCCCAACAGGACCTCGACGACACAATTCCCCGCGAGCAGATTCTGTCCAGCAGGAGCGAAGCTTGTGCTAAGGTCGTGTCTGAGAGCACGCATCTTTGAAGCCCGAGAGAAGCAAATTGAAAAGAGACAGATGCTCGAGTAGCAAGGAGCATTCTCAACAGTGCTTTGCAACGCGGCTGAACTTAGGGCATCTGTTCGGATCAGATGCCGGCTTCGCAGCAAGTTAACATCCGTTTTCCTGGGACTATCATGTTCGACATTGTATTGGTCAGATGTGCCTGGGGCCTAAGCATGAACGATCCCTAATGTCGGCTTGGACTGCGCAGTCCAGAAGTTTCTCACGAACAGCAAATTGTCAAGAGTTTAAGCTTCACGCAGGCATTGTTGCATGGCTGAAAGAACGAACCAAATGACTTCCTGACTGATTCATGACGCATGTAATTACTCTGTCAGATGCATTCGGTCCTTGCCCGAACAGACGACTCGACTGCAGCGAAGGGCGCGTCTGCTCACGGGCTTCTCTCGCGAGGAGGTGACCTACGAGTTGGAGCTCCTCGGCGATTTTTGCTGAGGCTAAGGTTGTGTGCAGTGCTCCCGTCGGCCTTTGTTGTTACGCTGCAGGTGTGAGTTTGTAAGCCACGCGTACAGGCTGCTGTCTCATACCCCTTAGAGTTGTCGTGCGAGGCAGGTCCAAGATCTCAGTTTTCCAACGGACGGGGCTCCGAGGAATCGAGACGTCAAGAAGGCCAAACATAGGGCCACCCTGATTCTTCCGGGTCGAGCGCTGCTTGGCCACGTTGATCGGGGTGGCACAGCAGCCGCCGGTCGTCCTGTGCTCGTAGGCCAATCTTGAAGGCTGAGTGTCATCCAGATCATGTTGTGGCTTCCCACGAGGCAGCAGATTCTGCCGGAATCTTTGCCAAGGGAATTTGTCGGCGACTGGAAGCGAACGGATGGAGCGTCCCGATTGCTATTGGGCTTGGCTTGTCACGTCTTTGTGTTTAGATAACTAGCGTTGGGTTTGCGAAGCATTCCTCACAAAGCAGGCAACACGTGTGTGGGAAGACACCCGAAATCTTTAGCAAGACTGCCGCATACTGTATGCTGCCGCCCCGAAACGCAGATCATCAGTCCGCTGGGGTCTGACTAATGTCCTTGCTCTGGGCTCTGGTATGCTGAGGCTGCTGTCGAAGATGCCGCACGAGAAGCCGTGACAGCTTTCAAAGCTTATGGAATCGCATAACTCTCTCCTGCTTCCTTCTTCGGTAGCTCAGTGGACATCACGTAGGGCTTAGGTGTATAGAGTTCTTCAACTTAGCGAACTGTTGGGAGCGAGCAAGTGCGTCCAAAAGATGGGCGTTGCAACGTGCTTCATTAACCACATGACGTGTTCTGCATACTTGGCTTGGCATTGAGGAAGTTTTTGTGCCTTGTGCCATATTTCAGCTGTTGCCAAGGAGGCGTTAGCGATCGCTAGAGCAGACCTGAATCGACTGGATCCACGATCTCGCAGGAGAAGGGAATGCAGACCATGTCAACATATGTCAACAGCTTCCCTGCCTCTCCACGCCGCAAAAACCGTAATCACATAGTCTGGTCTACTGTGAGGACTGCACTTGAACTCTCGGAGGCGGGTCCTGCCTCGAGCTCGACAGATCAGCCCAGCTTCGCGTTTCCTGTTTGCCTCCACGTGATTTGAGCTCTTTCTTGGAGGCGTTGCTGCACCACGGTGTCACCGATGTGCTTAGGCACGCCATGGAACATCGTCGAGCCGTAAGTTCCAAGTGATCTTTCTTCTGCGGCATGGGAGAGAATGGCTTGGAGACATGCCTATTTTCTAGATTGTGATTAGACATGCGCTTGACGCCTCCCCTCTGTAGCGAAAGGCTTCGGGCTCGCGGGGCTTCCACCGGAGCGGGTTTCCCGTTTTCGGGGCAGGTTCCGAGATGGGGCTTCCTCTCCAGCTGCAGCCAAAGCACCCAAGAAGAACTTCTCGCGGAGCTGCAGGCAGTATGGCGCTAAGACTGAGCGCAACCCTCACTTCGAGGAATGGGCGCGGACACCTCGGTTCGACGAAGTCAGCAGCAGCAGCATGCCTTGCCAGTCATATCATTCTTGTCAAAGCAGGACATCTTGGGACCGAGTTTTGCACAGTGCAAAGGTTGTGCCTTGCCGCAGCAAATGGCAGCGTTCAAGGCAGGTGTTGTGAGCTGTGACACCGAAACGAAGCTGCAATCCTGCAACGCGCCCATGAAGTTCTTTGACCACAGCAATTCTTAACTTCTTTGCGCCGTTGCGGTTCCGTGGAATCAGCTATTTTGAAGCACGTGATGTGTCGAAATGGTGGACCGACCGCATGCAGGCACCACGCGTTGGCTTGGGCATGGCGAGGCGAGTTTGGCGTTTGCGGCTCTGTTCTGCACATTCAGTCGATGCTACGACACTTGTCCAGGCTGTCCCGAGTCCCCGCAAGTCTGAGCAGGTCGACTGGCGCGACCCTCCGCCAAGTATGAGAAGAGCCTCGATGGCATGTCAAGCCATGCGAAGCCGTGTGTAACGGCCTTCTTGCATGAATGACGCGCTCATCACATGAATGTAACGGTTCGGCTCGGTTCGGTTGCGGTTTTGAAACAGCGGTTCAGGTTGATGCGGTTCGGTTTCTCCGGCAGTTCCTGCGGTGCGGTTCGCGGTTCCTGGCGGTTCCTAAAATAAATTTCACAAATTCATAAACTCTAGCAGAGACGTGCGGGAGTACCAATTTCAGCATTTCTGGTCCTGAAACGCCAAAATTCAAGCTCCCCCGCGCCCTTCCCCCGCATTTCCTGTCTGGTGGGTGCATTTGGGAGAATTTGGGGCTGGTCATCAACGGTGGAGGTACTGCGCTGATGTATGCGGCTGCTGGTGGCCACTCTGCCTCTTGCCCATATGAGACAAGCCAACATTGCCTGCCATTTCTTCGGAAGGGCACATCGGAGAGAAGGTTAAGACGGAGTCTTGTAAGATGCACTTGAGCTTGTTGCTCACCTGCTGCGGCTGCACCACAGGACGTCGTCATGGCCTTGTTGGAGGCCCAGGCACGAGCATCCAGAATGGCTGTCGCCCAGACTGTGTCGTAAAAGAATTGCATACATACTTGCCTGCTACAGTGTCAGGAGCTTCTGGCGATTTTTCACTTTAATGGTTGTTGGGCATCCAGCAACCGGGGGAAATCGTCCACATGTCGACAATGTCGACACACCACGTTTTTGCATCTTCGTGCCAGGCCTGCCCCGCATTGGTGGACCAGAAGCAGCGTGCGCCCTTCGAGATGGCTCGTGAGGAGCGTGGGGAGATGTCGGCCTTGCTAACGGCGTTGGTTTCCGCGATCAACTATGTGCGCATGTGTGCTCGTCCGATGTGTACCTATACCTCTCTAGATCTTCTGTACATAAACATATCAAAACATATCAATACAAGTGTGCATGCATATATATATATATATATGCACATAGAGCGATGGCGTGTTTCCAGAGTTTGATGCGAGTAGAAGGAGGCCTTCAGCAGCGTAAAGTACTGTTGTGTGTGTGTGTGCACGCGTGCTTGTTGCGCTTCGCCCGGCTGCACATGTAGGGTGCCATCCAACAGCATGCTCGGAGGTCGGAGCTGAAGCGCTTGCACGCTATCTGCAGCGTACAGCTGAGCATTGGCGGAGCTCGGGCCTCGATATGCCTCGATGAATCAGTCGGGCTCCCTATGCCCTATGCGAGTGGGACCGTCGAGCTGTTTACTTTGAAGAAAGCTTCCGTCTTTGGCCGAGGCTCGAACCCAAGTTCGATGCTTGCGCCTGCCGAGTGGCAGAAGCCAACAGGATGGCGAGAGGCCCTGGGCACCATTATGCGAGCTCCACGTGGAGTCCACATCGCTGTCATGTTTTCGAGCAGGCTGCGCCCGAGGTGGATCCGGAAGGCTCGAAGCGGCTGGGACTTTAATTTGCCCACGCTTGGTGCAAGCAAGTTCATGTTCACTTCGCAATAAGAACCCCCACAAGGATGTGACCCGTCGTCTGCCGCAGGCATTCGCGTCAGTGCGGCGTAGTACCATGTAGCTACAGGAAGGTGATTTCGTGATCAGGTAGAGTACTAGAGTATCGGCTCTTTTGAGCTCTCTTTCATCAAGATCGGGCATCAATTGTATTTCCCTTCGGCCAATTGAACTCTGCCAATTCAGTTTGTTTGTGTTATTACTTCTTTGAGTTGGATTTTGCCATTTTGCTGGCGCTTCTCAGTATGAGTGAAAGAAAGCCGTGCGAGAGACTGAGATTGTACAAAAGTTCTTTTGCTGAGCCGAGAACAGAATCGAGCTGACACTGATCATCAGTGGTCGAGTCATTTCCCTACCCTCTAAGCGCGATGTGCGAAGTGCCACCGAAAGAGAGGATGTCTATCAAGCCTGGGAGCGAGGAAGAAGCTTGAGCGGAAGGAAGCATCGTGCTGCACTTTTCTCATGTCTTGCAGACTTGCATCCCAAGGCTCGCTGGCCTAACAGCTGCCGTTCAAGCCAGCCGCAGCATGCAGGTGACGCCATAGCCAGCACTCCTCACCGTTGTTTTGCATTTCCGACTCACCGTCTCTTCAGGAAGTTGAGTTTACACTGTTTACACGTTTTGGCTTGACTGTTTCGCATGAAGATCCTGTCTGGCCAACGCACGATGCAGCCAGAATATGTCGAGTGTTGGACAGGCAAAGGGGAAGAAGGTCATCATTGAAGCCTGGGCCTGTGTACCGACCAAACCAAGAACCGGCCATTCCTGTTCGACTGCTCCATCAGACCTGCTTCTTGCAGCATCGAGGTGGAGTCTGTGTGCCGAAACAAGTCATTAGCCAGCCGATAATGCACATATGCTTGTCGTTGTATTCATTGTTGCGAAGGTTCACATCGACGTACATGCATGTGTCACAGATGCTTAGTTTAATCACCTACAAGTCGGAACGCATTTTCGACTGTTTTCATGGCCGCAAATATTCAGATGCGTTGGAAGGCTTGTCTTTCACTGTTCGGCAAATATTCAGATGCGTTGGAAGGCTTGTCTTTCACTGTTCGCGTCTCTCGCTCTGTCTGTCTCTCTCTCTCTCTCTCCGTGCGTCTTTCCCTCTGTGCTGTATACACGTTACATCGTTACATTTCCCGTGTCTTTCGCGCCAGGCTTCGTTTTTCGTGCCTCGCAATACACGCCACTCTAGTTTGACATGGCAGATGCATGGTCGGTAGCTGAACAACTCCGGATTGATGCAAGTTCGGTTGCAAGATAGCCTCGCGTGTTCTGCGGACTTGGCTGTAGTGGTGCTCCGAAGCATGTGGCCCAGGTCCTGAGAGCAACAGGCCTTCAAGCCGGCATGTTCATCAACAGCCTGGATCCCTTCGTGAAGGCAGCAGTTAGCCAATAGCTGCCACAAGTTTCAAGCTTCCTGCCCCACACGGTCAGAACTTGGGATTTGCACATACATTGGAGCGCCATGTAGGACATGAATGTCAGTCACCTTGATGGTCGAAGTGTGATCGCTTCGAGAGGTGCGCGTTGGACAAGAGGTGCAAGAGACCCAGTACGTCGTCCTGGGCTTAGCACACGCATGTTCCACTTCGATGTCGCATGGGGGTTGGCTGACTTCACTCTGGGAAGCTTTCATGGCACATGGGGGCGAGATATTTGGCCTTCAGTGGCAGCATTTAGTGACTTTGTGCTTCTCTCATGCGAGCATGTTGCGCACCGGTTTAGATGAGTGTATGCTCCATCAAGCTTGGCTTAGCCTGGTTGCGTGAATCCAAATGCCAGGTCAGCTTTACAGATCCAGAGTGGAACGAGCAGTTCGAGTTCTTCATCATGGGGACTGAGGTGCTAAGACAATATTCTTCGAGGGATGGGCTTTGAGTAAACGTTGTTGGCCCTGCTCTATGTTTTGGTGCAGTATGTAAGCTGCAAGTCTACCAGACATGTATATATCCGTAAAGCGCAAACACAGACGTGCATGCGTATGCAGATATACATGTGCATCTATATACATGTGGCGCACACACAAATGCAGGTGCGTTCATACGTAACGACTTACGAATTCGCTGATCTAATCACGCATCTGTTTATTCAATCATGTAATTATTACTTCTGGATTCACAAACACACGTGCGGGTTGGGAGCTCCAAATGGTATCGCTGCCTTCCCACAGACTCTGTATGAGCTGAAAGACGTGCCATCCACCATCCACACAGGCTGGACGGAAGCCTGACATTCAGGTCATCCGCCAACAACCACCACCTCCATTGTCCATTTGTCACCCATGCCATAATCCACTCCTCATCCACGGCACACGGAGACCGTAGGGGAGGACGGGACGGGCCCGGATCATGCACGTCACCATCTCCTATGCTGGTCGCTCGAGGTGATCATCTTTTCTGTGTGGGACTATGACCTCACAGGCGGCGAGGCTGGGCCACCCCGTTTACGCTGGCATTTTTCATGGCCGGGCCGAGTTTCTTTCAAAAGAAGCTCTTGGGTCTTGGCTGTGCTGGGACACTTTGTGTACCGTACAGGACGTGACTCCCTTGAGCCTTTCTGCGGCCGATGGCCGAGCTTTCTGAACCTTGCAGAGGATCACGACTTCATCTGTCGTGCCGAGCTTCCAGTGAAGCATCATGACCTGCTGGCATGTCTACAGGGTCAGCGCTTCTGCTTTAACATCGGCCCTCGCCCAGGCCATGGCCAGGTCAAAGAGCTGTACAAGGGGCAGAAGGTCACGCTCGAGCTCCATTTGGAGAACAAGGTCCCCTCTAGAACGCTTCTAAAACTCCTTCACATGCAGACACCGCCGAGTTCCCGAATGCCCTAGGTACCTGCCACTTTGATTTACGTAGGGTCCGGGTTCGTGCTTGAAAACGGAGAGAAGAGCAACAACAGCGGGGACAGTTACGTTGTCGGAGCTGATGCAAACTGCTCTGTTCGATGTCGGGTCAAAACCTGCAGCTCTCTTGAGAAGTCTACCGATTTCAGGCTCGCATGCTTGCACTAGGGAGACACATTGTGTTCAACCCTAGGCCCAGCCTGCAAAGATTGAGTTTTGCCAGACTCACGATGATGAGTCCACCCTGTTTGTCTCCATGCAGCTTGCAGATTTCGTGTCGAAGCCTCGGGATGCAATTGTGAGTGCATGTCGTATGGTTCAGGATGCACTCTATCAGACAGACAGAGCTACTGCCAACCTTTTCACAGGTAGTGGCATGATGTCGTCATTGTAGCATTCATGGTTTCACCGTTGGTGCTGGATTTGTGTTGCCCTTTACGAACATTCATCGAATAACCTCTCGAGATCACTGCTTGGTGTGGGTTTTTTAGTACGGAACGGTCGAGACTTCATAACCAAGTGGGATGTTTGTTGATAACCTTTGGTCGCTCTTCGTGCCGCTATGGAGCGGTAGGCAAAACCCCTACGCCGAGAGCTCCTTTCATCTTGTTTGTTCAAGGTGCCGTCCATACTTGGGAGCTGAGTCGCCTTCTGTATGCTGGTTCTGTATGTATGTGCTGGTAGCATCTTGTAGCACAAAAGAAGTCTCGATGCTTGCTATGGTCTGGCAGCACTCGCATGGATACAACAGGTGTGTTTTCCGTGTTACTGTGATTGCTGCTGGTTCTTTAATCCTTCTGTGCCTGATTCTTTATCTGCCGCGAATCCGCTTTCTACAGAAATTCCTGCCAATCTTGCAGCTCGCCACGTCAGCTTACAGTCAATCCGAGCTCAAGCCAGCCTTCCATCCTTCTCCTCTAAATTTGAGGTCTTTTCTTCCTCCAAAGCCAGCAAATATTCATTCGCTTTGACAACATGGGAAGCATTTCTCTTCTTATGGCTCACAGACCTCCTTTTGTTTGGTGACAGAGGGAGGCAGTCTTTGCTCGGATGCACCTTGTGAGTGTTTGGACGATTTGCTGGGCACCAGCCCATGCGCATCCAAGACGGACGATAAGCACAATCACCCCACGCGTGATGGCACGAGGCAGGCTTTTGGTCGACACGTCTTTATACTACTTAGCAGCGAAAACATGGAGATCAAGAACGGCCAACCAACCTGCGTGCGTTGCGATACTGTGATGACCACAAGCACGCACATTTCTCTTTCACGTGGTCACTTTGTCGAGTGTGCATGGGCAGGGCTTGCCTTGGCTTCAAGCGCGTTGGCGGCGTACGGTGGACAGCCCCTGCACACAAACGCCCCAACACACGCTGCGTGCACAGATCTATGGCCTGCAATCATTTTCTCAACGATGGACTCTCGCTGGTGATGTTTGTGCCAATGGAAACGCTGCTGATGAGAACGATACAAGTGATGCTCGTCTTGAAAATACGGATGGGGATGAGACTGACAATGACGAAGATGCTCGACGTGAGTGCTCCAACAATGCGTCGATGGCCACTTCGATCTAGGACCTAGGAGGTTCTTGATGCGTTGCCAAGGAAGGGCCCTCAAAGGCAAAGCCGGCGTGTTTAGTTTGGATGAGCAGCTGCTGCTTCATCCGGTTTAGACCGGAATTGCCAGGATGTAGATATGCACGGTTCGAGGTTCAGGAGTTTGCCGTTCGAGCCATGTACTTGTGTCGTCTTCTGGCATTTAAAACGTTTAAGATGAGCCTTGATTCATTCGTGTGGGTTCTCTGTGGTGCAAACGCAGGTTCTTCTCATGGAACATATCGGCCTTTGCTCTGACCAGGAGGATTCCGGAGACTCGCAGAGTCAGCGAAGATAGGACCGGCTTGCAATGAAGGTTGAAGGGCTGTGGGTATTTAGGGAACAGCTTCTTCAACCGCATCCAGCTTGATCCGCATTCCAGAAAGCCCCAATGCCAGCTCCAGTTCTCACCAAACGGGGGATGCGGTTTCAGATTGTGTTCACTTCCAGGCGGCCTGCACCTTCTCCCGCAGCTCCTGCCAGCAGCGGGGCCTTCCTGTGAAAACTCGTGAACAGAAGAAAGACCATAAATCTCAATTTCACATGGTTGCAGGCGATAATAATCCAGACGGAAGGCGGGCTGTTAATCCAAAAAGTCAGATTCTTTCTTCTGACTTCTATGGCTAGCAGCTAGCATATAACCGATGATTCTTAAAACATCTGAGAATTCAAATCCTTCATCTATACTACTAACGCGTATTAATTAGCTTCTTTATATATATAGAAGCGAAATAATTGAATTCAATTCTTACTGGTATCTAGAACTTGTATTCGATCAGACTTTCAATTTTCGATATGTTATATCTATAATACTAAATGTTGTAAACTGGCGCAATCTCTTGCTATAATTTCGGCTTCGCAGAGGTTAGTCTTCTGGCACTCGGACTTGCAATTCTTTCCAGACTCGTTCAAGGACTGAGCATATCTGAAATTTAAGGATCCTTTGAGAGATAATAGGATTATAAATCATCGTTTGGCCGATTACAATATTCAATTTTTGCAGTCTTTTTCTCTCTTGGTTGAATAAGGAGATAAAGTAGATCGTCGGTTTTTATGTTGATTTAGATTTCGACATACTTGGGTCGTAGTAATAATTTTCCTAATCTATTTAATAATATAGTAATGAGTAATGATAACTATACATTATTGAATATTCTTAAAGTTGTTATGAATATTAAAATAGAAAAAAAATATGTATATATATATATATATATTTTTTTTTATTTCTATATTCTAAAATGAGAAATTTATATATTTACAATCGTATACTAATAAGATGTTACTTTCTGAAAACTAGAATCTGATGTGTGGTGTTCTGTGTCTTGTGTGTGTGTGTGTGCGAGCTATGTGTGTGGGGTATTTAGAGGTAGCGTAGGGAAAGCGACTCTAAAACGCGCGAAACATCCCGTAGAGTCTTCTAAGGCAGCATTGTATTTATAGTCTTCGGGGAGGGTTCTACTATAAAATACGCGCTGTATGCCGTAGAGCTTTCTAGAATTATATTTATTGGGGTATATATTGGTATTTATTACGAAAGATAATATCGAAAATCTTAAAATTCGTTTCTATCTACGCTATTAAGATTCTTCGATTGTCCGCTAAACCGCTTTGATATCTTAGTAAAATCTCCTCACTCCCTCTCTCCCGCTTGGCTAAAATAAAAAAAGAAAATATCGGTCGTGTCGTGCCGATGAATTCGGTATTTCGAACGTAGGTTCGTGAGCAAAAATGTATAGAAATCATTTATGTGTATACGAAAAATTGGCTAAATTGATACGCGCGAGATAAGATATGTTATTAAGAGTAGTTCAAACGCTATATCGGTCTTCGTGTGTTGATAAAGATATGCTGAATAAAAATAATATAGACGATATATCAGTCTTCTCGCATTTACATTAATGTCAGAATTCGAGTCAACAATAATAACAATAATAATAGTAGTAACTACTCACGCATTCGCGAAATATCGGCTATATCGATACGAAAGGCATTTAGAATAACGTCATATCCGTCTTCGCGCGTTTATATCAATATCGGAGCTAACAATATAGGGCTTAAATTGTTATTGCATTGGGGCTTGAATTGCTGTTTAGCGTCGATGGGGTGAGAAGTGTTATTACTAAATTTGCCATTTTCATCAGGCCACGGGTGGATCTCAACGCCCCCCCCCCCCCAAGTTCCGACAAATTCCATGATTTATAAGTCTCTAATAGAAAATTAGGGATCGTTGATCTATTACCAAATTCTTCTTACAAAATGTGCTATATAGATTAACTCGGTGACCCCCCATTTCAATAATTCCGATGGCCAGAAACACTGAAAATCCAAGGTTTTTCAAACTGCTACAAAAAGGTGTATTCAGCGACCAATTCTATGATTTTCGCCGATTTGTGGCTATCCACCAATTTCGGCGTCCCTAATGCAAATTAGCCACGCGAGAAACAAAAAATTAAAAATTAGGACTCGATTTTCTCTTACCATATTCTACTTAGTGGAGGTGGTGCTGTTGCTATTATTGTTAGAGAAAAAGAGAGAGAGAGAGAGAGATGCACACTCGGGGGGGGNGGGGGGAAGATCTCCATATTACTATATATATTATCCTTGCCAAGTAGGAGGGGGAAAATAAAACAACTCATACAAATTCAAATATATTACGAGATACATCGTTGACCGAAATATAGTAGATCCAATATTTTATCTTTACCATTTCGGTCGAGATAATTATCAAAACTTTCACTCTTTCCTAATAGCCTGTAAAACGGGCGGGCCCTTGCGCCCGGGGGGGGCTTATATAACTCGCCCCTTAAGCCTAGGAGAAGCGAGAGAGAGAGAGAGAGAGTCAAGGCCGTGAGGG
Organism: Symbiodinium sp. clade A Y106; assembly: GCA_003297005.1. Classification (NCBI taxonomy): domain Eukaryota; class Dinophyceae; order Suessiales; family Symbiodiniaceae; genus Symbiodinium; species Symbiodinium sp. clade A. Next base: position 32,933 of record BGNK01001673.1, on the reverse strand, counting down.
GTTCAAGGCCGCACCAATCGGACAGAAGAGGGCCTCTGAAACCGAGAGGTGTGACAACCTGAGGGGCGAGAATTAGTGCGATTGGAGCACATCGGAGACCTCGCAGCCCTACACTTATTCATCGTACGAGTGCGCCGGGGAAACATAGTCGAGAGTGCTCTTGTACGGTGGCCGTACACAAATCCTTCTGAATATTGCCAACCCTCGGTATCTACACGATCAGCGATCCTATAGGGGGCCAACACCGACGGCGCGATTCGGCCCGCGGACCTCTTAAGAGATAAAGTACCAGGCGAGTGAGTTCGTGACAATACATCCAGAACTCCGAGAATGGCTGTGTCACCTAAGCACACAGACAGCCCCGAGACAAAAGCGAGCCGGGGAGAGACGGAGCGGGGAGCCTCGCCCTACACAAAGCAGAAGGGAGAAGACTCCGGCAACTTGACGCTAGATATGATACCCGAAACCATGCACACCGAGCTAAGGAAGAGCCGGGAGGAACAGGGGCAATCCATAGCCGCCGTGCGAGAAGAGGTGGCCTTCTTTAGCAAGCGCGTAAACAATATCGAAGCACAGGTAGGGTGACCCGACAAATAGACACCAGTAATAAAATGCTTACTCTAGTGACCGGGAATCATGACAAGTAGTAAGAGGCACTCGAGCGGATCAGGGCGACAATCAAATCATTCCAGGGGGGGGAAAGAAGACCTAGAAAACAGGCTGGCGCTGCTCCAGAGCAAGATACACATACGGAGGCACCCAAGAGGCCGGCCCTCATCATAGCGAGATGGCCGGAAAATCAGCCGGCAACCGAAACCGTCCAAAAGGCCCAGGACATTCTACGCCAGCACGATATGCCGCTGGACTTCGGCGAGATATTCGTTCCAAGCCTCAAGCGGGGATATACCATTGTGCCTATCCCCAGCGCTTGGGAAAAACAGAAGACCAGCGCCGCGAGATCGTCCAGAACAAGCCATGCTGGAGATGGGGGCGCAGCTCGGGCGCCTGGAAGTTGAGTTCTCCACCGGCTCAGTCTGGTATAGCCAAGAGCTCAGCAGTGCGACCCTAGAGATGCCTCGAGGGGCCGAGCGAGCAAGCGCGGGCTGGGTCAAACTTGACAAGATGGCACAGACCCTGGGGAAGACCCTCCAAGAGGTGCAGACGGCCTGGCAGCCCCGCAAAGAGGAGCTGTGTTGAGAACAACCGAGACCGCCGCGGATGCTTCGCAGGATACCGGCGCCGCCCCTCAAGGGGGTCGTCAGCTGGAACCTGGAAGAGGCTCACGGGGGACAAGATCCTGAGAGCTTATCCAGAACTTCGCCGAGGACCCCCATCCTCAGCAGAATTCAGGCACTGCTGTTGCAAGATATAGTGCCGGAAGTCGGTCTTTTCTTCGACTCGCGCTATGTATGACTAGATCCTTGTCTATAGCAAGAAGCAATTCTCTACCACACCAGCAAAGATATACACCACCACAACAAAAACACACCCATACAGTCAGCACCACATTGAGATGCCCCCACACCATGACCAAATGCACGTTCATAGCAACATACCTCCCTCCCCATGCCACGGTAGGCATTCGATATCCAAGCACAAAGTCTGGCTTGTGATCGACACCAACGAGACATTCACAGCCACAGCAAAGCCCCCATTGCACCCACAAGCCGCGGGGAAGAGATCCTGCAGTGGACGACAGAGTGGCAAGTGTAGCTGCCGGCCCAAGACCTCGGCACGCCAACATTCCACCCCTATAACACAGCCATGCAATCTAGACGTCTCGACTACCTGTTCCAAAAGGGACACGCAACAGAGGACGGGGGGGTGCACCCGTGCCGCCACCTCTTCGGACCATGACGCAGTGTGAGCTCAGGTGGCAGCAAGAGATGTCATCTCCCAATGCCCGCCGGCGCGGGCTGGGGATCCGCAAGCCGACTTGGTTGCGATCGCGTCGGCCATCACGATGCCATGGGGGGGTCATGATAGGTTCAGAGAGAGTCGTCAGTTACAAGCCCAAAGGCGGGCGGCACACAGGATGGCGCAGGAGGGGGCAGCAGCACGAACAGCCTAGAAAGCGGTCAGCTGAGCCCGCAAGCAAGAACACAGAACATGGCAACAAGCCAACATACACCGCGCCAGCCAAATGGACTAGCGGGCCTAGCGCACACTCGATCAACAAAACAGCAGACAAGGCGAGGAGCACCGCCTCCTTGACGACATCCATTGGCAAGGCAAACTCAAGCAACACTTTGAAGGTATTTTCCACAAAACCTCACAAACCCGACACCGGTGGCGCCCCTTCACCGAAGACGAGCTGCAGCTAGCAACGGCTACCTGGCACAAGGGCAAAGCCACAAGCTCGGATGGCATTTCTCTGGAGGCCCTTAAAGCGCTCATGCAGGACACACGCTTGGATATTGAACGACTTCCTGTACAGGGGAAGCCTGTGCCACCAGCAGCAGTGGAAGGTATCACAATCCTCCTCCCCAAAACAGTGGGACACCCCCCAACGCCTGGGCGGACACGCGCCCCATCACTCTGTCCTCGGCGGTGCCTAAATGGTTCAGCCAGCTGCTGCTGGGCCGGGGGAGACACCAGCTTCAGGAGGGGCACACATACCAATGGGCGAGGAGGGGGAGGTAAGGGACGGAGCTACTAGTGGTGCTACGAAGGGTCATACGAATGGCCCGCGACTAGAGAATACCGGTCTGGCTCGTCAAGCTCGACATCCGCAAAGCTTTCGACTATATATGGCAGGAATTGATGCGGGAATTGGTTGTCGCTAGGGTGGGGAAGCTCTAGCTGCGGGGGGAACAACAATGGGGGGGCAACCATGAGAAACGCGGGCATGGTCGGGGCCGCCGGAGGCTCGCGAGCTAAGGGTGGCAATGGGAGAACCTTATCACAAGCATCCCACAAAGCAACGGAGTCCGGCAGGGCTCTCCACACAGCCCAGTCCTGTTCGCAGCCATCATAGCCACGGCACTCGACGAAGTGCTCGGACGACACCTACCTCTAGAGCCACGATCGTCACCACCTCCACGCACCCTAGCCGAGCTCGAGGTGAGGCTAGCTAAAAATGGACTGGCCATCCACCCACCCAGGCAAAACAGCCATCCTCCACAGCGAACCCGAAGGTGGGGGGACCTTCCTTTTAGACGGGGAGGTAGGAATACCAGCCCTTTGATATAGAGATCACAGCCTTGGGATCCCCCCTCACTTTTGCAGAAACGGTGGCGGCCATCACGGCATCCATGAACCAGACACCCCGTGCGCAACTCAGCATTGTGGGCAAGCCAAGCGTGGCCCATCGCAGATCTCGAGACTCTCCACAAGGCGGTCAACAGCACCCAACTACAGCACATCAGAGCCATGATGGGAGACAAGCGGCAGCCGGGGGGAAGCTTGGCTGCATTAGAATTATCGCAGCTTGCGACGCGCCAGAGTCCAGCTCTTCCAGTCGGGGGAGCCACGCTGGAGCTCGCCGTGGCTACAGCACGCCCAGCATCCCAGCACTCGACGCAGCAGCCGGCGCCCCACCACACCTACTCACCGATATGGCCAGCACCAGCAGCAGAGGACACACAACAGCAGCCCACCTTACACAGCAGCACAAAGGGCGCGGAACTCCTTCGGCCGCTATCCGCCACCGTACGACCCAGACACCGACCCGTGGCAGACAGATCCCCAGCCACAGGACACGACGCCGCAGCCCCCTCCGGACATGCAGGCTGCCTACCCGCCAACACACCCTCACCTGGTGCCGACGCAGGGAATACCTGCGCCCACCACCACACCTACGCCGACCAGCTCCTGGCCCTCCACCTCCACTACCAAACTGTCCTTCAGGCAGCAGGCATCCGACGTCAGGGATGCGCATCAAAAAAAAACTGTTTTTTCAATCAAAAAAAACTTTCCCTTTGTCACACAAGAAAAGAAGGGAGTATGGACGAAAGGACGGCAGGAAGGAAGGAAGGCAGGGAGGAAGGAAGGAAGGAAGGAAAGAAGGAAGGCGAGANGGAAGGAAGGAAAAAGGAAGGAAGAAAGGAAGGAAGAAAGGAAGGAAAGAAGGAAGGACGGAAGGCAGCAAGGAAAGGAAGGAAAGGAAGGAAGGCCACCACCACCACCACCACCACCAACACCACCACCACCAGCACCGCGACTATTACTACTACTACTACTACTACTACTACTACTACTACTACTACTACTACCACTACCACTACCACTACCACTACTACTACTACTACTAGTACCACTACTAGTGTTGATGATATAAATCCTGCATTAACTTAAGAACCCTAAACTATGGGAATTATGGTATATTCCTTATTATGGGTAATGCAGGATTTATATTATCAACCGTACTGCTACCANATATAAATCCTGCATTAACTTAAGAACCCTAAACTATGGGAATTATGGTATATTCCTTATTATGGGTAATGCAGGATTTATATTATCAACCGTACTGCTACCACTACCACTACCACTACCACTACGACTACTACTACTACTGCTACTACTACTACTACTACTACTACTACTACTACTAGCATAGACTACTTACTACTACTACTACGACGACGACTACAACAACAACAACTACTACTACTACTACTACTACTACTACTATTACTGCTGCCATGACTAAAGCTGTACTTCTTGGTCCGTCGCTGCGTCTTCGCAGATGGGCACGCTTCTCTCTCTCTCTCTCCTCTCTGAGGATGCACCCATGGCCGTGTCTACGAAGACCATTACCACTTCTGCTACTACTACTACAGGTAGTGCTAGTGCTACTAGTACTAGTACTAGTACTAGTAGTACTACTACTACTACTACTACTACCTCCGACAACGACGACGACTACTACCACTGTTACTACTACTTTGACTAATTCTACTTTTATCACTATTAGCACAAATAGTACTACTACCTCTNTACCTCCGACAACGACGACGACTACTACCACTGTTACTACTACTTTGACTAATTCTACTTTTATCACTATTAGCACAAATAGTACTACTACCTCTACTACTACTACTACTACTAGTACTTGTACTACGACTACTACTACCACTACTACGACTACTACTACCACCACTACTATTATTATTACTACTACTACTACTACTACTACTATTACTACTATTACTACTACTAGTAGTACTACGACGACGCCTACTACTACTACTACNACTACTACGACTACTACTACCACCACTACTATTATTATTACTACTACTACTACTACTACTACTATTACTACTATTACTACTACTAGTAGTACTACGACGACGCCTACTACTACTACTACGACTAGTACTGAAAGTTTTTTTTGATGGGGACGAAATCTCCGGATTCTCCTAGGCTTGCCTGTCAACTGGTAGAGAAAGTTTTTTTTGATTGGGAAACAGTTTTTTTGATTGGCTAAAATGTTTTTTTTGATTTTTGAGGAAAGTTTTTTTTGATTCAAAAGGTTTTTTTTGATGGGTTTCCCTCCGACTCCACACGGACAGCAGCCCAGCGTCACTGGCAGCAGCAGCGGGGCAGCGCGGGCAGCCCTCCCAACACTGCCACTCGCCAGCCACACCAACCAGCACGGCTACATGCTGCAGCAGGGCCTGCCGCTGAGGCCACCACAAACCCTGCAGAGCCAGCCCGGCAGCAGCAGCAGAAGGGCCCAACCAGCCATCAAGCCCAGACGCCACCCTGGCGGGGCCACGGCCGGCCCACCCACCACGACCAACACAAGCACCAGGACTGCAGCCGCCACAAGGACAGCCACACCGAGAGCCATCCACATCAACCACGGCAGCGAGGCAAACACATGGTCCAGCATCAGCTCGCCGGAGCTCAGCCACCAAGACACGGACGACGACCACCCCAGCCCCTGTGACCCCACCCAGCCACTGCAATCGCCGGGCCACGAGTGAAAGCTTGCTCCGCGACAACAGGAGCCAAATTTAAGTTCTAGGTCCTGTGCCGACAAGCCTTTGATTCCTTTGAAGAACTTATGTGGACTGATGTCTGGACGATTCTGGAAACCATGCAAACATGAGGCACTGCACGCAATCCAAGGTGAGAAGGCTACACAAATTCAAACTCTAAGCCCGTCTTAGCGACCAACCTTCGATGCGGTCATTTGAACAGCGAGCTAGTGCCCTGGCAGCACCCTACCAAGCTCCACGGCCGTGAGCAATCATCCGGACTGAACGATATAGCATCAGCGGCATTGACTGCCATAAGGAAGACACTCCAATTCACGTCAGCAGGGTCCTCTTGGTCGCTGATCATGACCGGCACCAGGCAGCCAAGGTGTATGATGTTGATCATCAGGGAAAACCAGGGGCCGAAGCGGCTGGTCAACTGTGTCATGGCCAGTCTGAGGACCGAGGAAAGTAGGCCGTAGAGGCCCAGGCGCTCAAGGGGCCATCCTGGTGCTCTTGGTCGCCCGATCCGAGTCAGTCTACGCTGGGCTCTTAACGGGCCATCCGTACTCCGTACAATGCACGCTCAAAACCCAACACCGACTCCGTCCCGATTCAACTCGCATCTCTGCGGCAGGGTCCTTGTTCTTGGAAGTGCAACGAGTTCGCGGACCAGAGCATGCCGTTAATGATGCCATTGCACACGGGGAGGAATACGCAAAGCTTTAGGAAATTCAGCCTCGTCTGACAGGGTCTCGTGACTGTCTAACGGGCCTAAGTTTTGCTCAAAGCCTGAGCAGTTCGCAAAGGCTTCATCAGGGTTGTGAGTCGTGAGTCCATTTTGGACTCCGCTAAGGCAGAGTCAGACTGAGCACGATCGCAGGTCCCTGAAGCCCTGGATGCAGCCCCCCCCTTTTCCGGCAGCCAGACTGAGTGGAGCTCGCTGCGCCACGTTTTGGGCTGTCCGCCGTCTGGGGGCCTTCAATGGTTGATGGCGGAGGCTCGTCACTGTGCTTGTTCCCTGGAGCTGCGATCCCCTTCTCCATGGCACTTATGGACAAGAAACTGCCGGAACGCCTCCAGGCATTGAGCCGTAATGGCTGCCGTATGCTGCTGTCATATGCCCTTCTAAAGCTTCACTGCATGTGCACCTAGCAGCCCATGCGAGAAGGCCATCGACCGTGTGCCAGATGATGCTGAAGATCTATCCGGCCAAGCCTGTAACCATTTGGGTCGCCATAATACTTTCAATTTGGTTTGTAGCCCATAGGCATGTCAAACGCACACATGCCGGAATGCTCTGGGCACGAGATCCGAAGAACTGCCTGTCACTGCTCATCTGTGGATGGATGCAGCCGCACAGCAGATTTCAGATCCCGCGCGGTCTTCCATCTCGGTTCGGGCCGTTCAGGACGAGTTAAAGCGGCGTACGAAGCCTGTGGCTATTGCACGCTCCTTAGCCGAGCCATGGCTACTTGCATGCAGGAACTTGTGATTTGGGTGGTTGCTTGTGGCTGCGAGGTTTCGGCCTCCTGTCTGTTGTAAACTGCAAAGAGATGGAGATGCAGAACGAGCGCAATGAGAACCGCGCCAACCCGTAAAGCGCCACGGCAAAGACCAGTGTGCCGGAAAAGAAATGCCACGCCACCTCACGGCCCGAAGTCCCAGCTGGCAAAGTAATTATCGGGGACTCGTTCAGGGTTTCGTAGATCTGCGGGTCGATTCGAATCTACGCTCCCCTGGTAGGAAAGTCCCCCTGTCTTGAAAGTGTTGATGGTTGCCGGACACGCTGACACGCCAATACATATGACATGCGCAAATTGCTGAATCGTACCTGCGCTATTTCTTTCAAGCAAACGTCAAACCACCATAGCAAATCTGCCATGTTCCTGTCCAGAGCAGGAGTCTTTGGAGCGTCTGGTGATTGCGTGCCAAAGGCGTCTTTAAATCGGGCACTACCATGAACGACAATCCTGCATCCAGGTTAGTCAGTTAGTAGTTGTAGGAGTCTGGAGACAGCATTGACCGATTGCTAGATGGCTATACTATCTGCTTCCGAAGCCAAGGAGAATCCTGTGGACCCTTCATTCAATGTCGCATCAGAAGCCTCGTTCTGACACAATTCGGTGCCAACCATACCACATCTTTTCACTGAGGCTTACCTTTTGGAACCTGTCACTGAACAATCAAAGTCCATGCCTGGGCCAGCATGTCCCAGTTGAAATAACCTTGTGTGCAGACCCGCAGCATCGAGGTCTTGAAATTCTCCAATGCCGATTTGGGTCATTTCGTGTCGAGCACTGCCGGTGTGTGAAAGCTTTGCCGGTCTAGACATGGCTTAGGGCTTAGGGTTCACTGCACGCAGTTGCCCAAGCAATGCCGTAATCAGGAGGCAAAAGCCACACTTGGAAAGGACTCGATTTTTCATGGAGATCGCATCTCAGGACAATGGAAGAGCAAACTGAGGGTTGCAGAGGGTGATTCTGTCCGAGTCCGTGTAGCTACCACGCATGGCGGGGCTCGCCAACCTAAACCGTACTCATGCAACTCATTGCCAGTGCTGCTACGATGCCAAGGATCATAATGGTAATTGGAATGGCACTTGTAGCAATGGTGAGAATAAGACGCTGATGTAACACATGAAGATAGCAGGAAGTATCATGATGACGGCACTGGCGATGGTGATGAGGATGATGATGGGGACCGTGATGATGATAACTCCAGTGATGCATTACGCATCGCTCCCATCGTCGCTTCTGTTGCTGGATACTCTAAGCACTTTTTGGTGGCAGAAGACAGAACACCCCACAGTCCTTCAACATCTAGTTGCTTCGTGGTCTGCTTGCGATGTCCACTTTCTGATTCGGTCTAATGTTGATGTTTACGCCACACCATTACAAAACTCCCTGAACGCAAATCGTACACATGAAGATGACAGACTGCCGGATAGGAACCCCACCAAGAAAACTCCAAGACAAACAGCCTAGCCCTTAACATAGATCTGCCGTCGAAGGAGTCTCCGCCGGCTTTCCACACTGCTAGCCTCAGCTTTGAGTCTTTGTGTCTTGTGCTGCCATGTGGCCGAGCGGTGGGCCACAGCTGAGAGGAAGCGCCTGACACTTGCCTACTTCTATGAAGATCTTTCCTGGGTTCAGATCTGGAGTGTTCCAAGGTCGCGGAGGTTTGGGTGATTTCTTCCGTCCAGGCGTGGGATTGCGGAATTGCACGGTCTGTCATTGCATTGCTGAGAAGCAGCAAATCCTCAACTCAATCCGACCACGGGCAGTGCAAGTCGCGAGCTGCACGAGCATACCCTCGGAAAGACAACTCAGTGAGCCTCAACCCAAACCTGGAAAGCCGTGTCCTGGCATTCCGCCGGCATGCGCACAAGGAACAGTGCGCGTGGCAAAGCAAAAGCGCCCAACACACCTGCCATAGCCATGACAGCCGGCGATTGTAGGGCTTGCATTCGACCATTCGAGGCACCGTTCGCACAACCTTTGTATTAAGTATAGTATAATTATAGTTAAAATACGGTTAGCTGCTCGAGACCGCCGGCCTAAGCTTGGCAAAACTAGGTTGACTTGGTGTCCCGCGCATGTTCACAGTTAACAGCCCCAAGGGCTTGCCCAATTCCCTGGACTGTGTAATGCCTCAAAACAAACAGACACCAAGCCGCCCCCACTTGATTATGTCGAATTCCACCCGGCTCCCACTATCTCCCACTTCTCCATGTGTGATTATCTCAATCCCGCCCACCAGATATGCATGAGGAGCTACTCTCACACGGCCAGCAACGCTGAAGGTGGCAACCGGTAACCGTTGCTTGGTTCAAAATTCGTCGACGCTTGGGTCTGATCAATGCTACTAAGTCAAGCTCCCGAACCCGAGAATCGGATGACATTGCCCCCGCGTCGTGGGGAGCTACCACTGCTAAATACCTGACACCACCTGAAGACATCCTCAAGACTTCTCGAAACCCTGTTTGCCCAAGTTGAAGCCGTCGACCTAGCCGCAGCATGGGATTGTCGTCTCCCGTGCGAACTGCGTAGCGATACCTTGCAGACTGGAGCTTTGAAGGCCTAGGCCTGAGGGTCAACAACTATCTCGAGTTCCCGAAGCTCGCCACCTTGCACGTTGAACGCAAACTGCTACGATTAAGTCTGCCTGAAGCTGCTCGGGATTGTGCCAATACCACAATGAGAGAGGTAACTCATCGCGAACTGCAGCCACCGCCACACTAATCCGAAGAGGAAGATGTCCAGCGCCAGCATATCCTCAATAGGCCGCTTAATTAATGCACTCACCTCATATCCTTCGAACGAGGCATGGTCCTGACCCGCTGCTCCTCCTCTTCCTCTTCCTCCTCCTCCTGCTACCGCTACGGCTGCTGAAAAGAGATCCCCTCAGTGAATCATCCCTCCTTTGCCTGCTTCATATGGTCAGTTAGGGCTCGAGCTGAAACTCCCAGCGAGGCGTGAGCCGATCCGGGTCCAGAAGACCTCGCTCTTTCGGCTTAGGCGGAGGCTTCTGCGGCTTCTGGGATCGTGCCCAGGGCTGAGTCGCATCGTTACGACTTCCCGTTGTGCCCTTTACGGGATCGACACCCATCCACAGCCCGTTGGCCTGAAATCCGTGAAGCCTCTTGCTTTGCTGCCAGGTGTCTGATTGGAATCATGGCTACTGCGCCAGAGCCTTCACTGGTTGCGCAAACGCGGAAGAACAGCATCGATCATGGCGTTCTGTGACCGGCAGGGTCGCAACCCTGAGCTGGTCTCAGGTCCCTTTGCGCATATCTCCCCTCTGATCTGAAGTCGCACTTGTTGCCGAATGAATAAGCACGAAGCCGAACCTGTTGGTTTCATATCTTCCATGAGTACAGTGAGCTCTCATTGCCAACACCTCTGGGGTCCAACCGTAAGCGGATCGAACTTGAAAACTCCAGTTACCGGTAGGTGATTTCGACATTGCCGTGCCCTCTGTCCCTCCGTCCGTCGCCTGTAGCGCTGATCCCGGCTTTGGTGCTTTCGAGGCGCTCCTCCGCAGGTACCGAGGGGCATCGACAGCGGGGTTTCATCGTCGAATCCTAGGTTCTTCTTCTTTTGCTTTGCTTCTCTTTCTCGGTCTGATTCGGCAAGGAACAGCGGGTGATGTGGGCGGGAGCAGCTTCATGACACGAAGACGAGCCCAGTCGGATGATTGCCATCTGCTCAGTTCCAATCCCAGCACGGACAATATCGGGATGATGCAGTATTAGGTATGCAGCAAGTGAGAAGGGAAAGCCATGTTCCGTTTACTGCGAACGAAATTCACGTGAGCTAGCAAGCCCTCCCGTGCCAGGCATGCAGGTCCCATCTGATTGATGGACACAGAGCATCGGAACAACGAGAAAGAACTAAACCCTGACGCAAGGCAGTCTCTCCCACTGCGTTTCCAACCAGGAGTTCAAGGCTCAGCCGAAGGGTTTATGACTACACAATCGTGTTGCAAACGCCGAGCATGCACGAGTTGCTGAAAATCTCGAGACAACATCAAGCCTCGTCTAGGTGTTTTGAGTGGAACAAGAACCTCTCCTCACCGGCCAGGTCGGTCAGCTTCTTCCCAAGCTCGGAATCGAGTAGGGACTTGGCGTTACCTAAGTTCCAGAAGAAGCTGACGAGTGCGATGCCTTGTCGCAGTGAATCCTCAGAGTTGTGGCAAACCTTCTACGTTGTCTCCAGTACTCGCTACATAGGCACTACATGTTGAGACTGAAACGGCCTATTCAACATCAGACTCCCCAGCATGTGCAAGTCAGGGGCCCCAGATCGCGTCCACGAACCTGGGTGGCACATCTGTCAAACACCAACCACTTTCAGTCGGATCTCCGAGCCCAAGAAAAGGGTAAACATCGACACGCCACGGACCCGACATCTGAAGCATGGATGCGAGTGCCACAAGAAAGCAAGCCGCTAAGCCTTCGCCTCGTAATCCTTGCATCCAAAGGCCTCCAGTACCTAATGCTTCCCAGTGTCTGCTTCAACTCCGAACTGTTCCTCAATACGTTGCAAAGCTAGCCGTGTAAAACCAAAAAGACATCAGCTGCACCATTGCCATTGGGGCCCAAGCGAGTCCCCCCCTAATACGCTTCCTAGCTACTAGGCCAAGACAACCTGAAACTCACTTAGAACGCCCCCTGCCGCCCCTGCCCTCAACCTGCCCCCAGGCGGCTCGTCGATCTGCCCCAGCTCCAGGGCTTCCTCCGAGGCTTTTGCTGAAAGCGGCGGGACACCCCGGCGTCCTGCACAAGGCTCATCTCGGAGCTTGCAAGCCCTTTTCTCCCAGCCCTTCTGGCCTGTGGGTCGGATCCGTTTCTGAGGTTGCAGATTCAGTGATGTCTCTTGCGGTCTTGTCAGTTATTGGGGTTTGATTAGACTCAGAAGATCTGAGGATCTCAGCTTCTTGGGAAAAGGCCACTTCATATTGCGACGAACAGCCCGTAACAGGAGAGACATCTCTCCGAACAATGGCAGCAGCAAGGGTGGAGTTGTGATCACATACCGAAGAATCAGCAGGTCTGAAATGTTGATGTAGCTGTAGGCTGGGACAAACCCTCATCCGTCTTGGAATCCTCACTATAGCACAGTATCATCAGTTCACTTAAGTGCAACAGTCTGAATTTTTACTGGATTGTTTAGCATCTCAATGACACGATGCCACACTCTTGGCCGCTTCGTTTCTCGTGTTCAACCTTTCTTCTTATCCTGAACTTTTCAAGATGAGCTAGTCGGAACAAGAGGGGCTTGCAGGCTCAGGAACCGAATCCCCAATCGTTCTGGCTTCTAGGCTCGAGTTGATTCGAAAGCTGATGCTACAACAGCTATGCCAACATCACGGTTCCAACTCGAAGATCCGGATCTTTCTTCCACATGCTCCAGGACTTTTTGCTGTACGTCCTGGTCAGTCACGTCCTAGTCCTGCAACCTGAAACCCAAACCTCCAAGCACCCCCACAAAATCGAGAGCACAAAGAAGCTTCCTCTCAGCGCTTGGGAGACTTTGTTGGAGCGTAGCCTTCTGCAGAGCAAGCTGGGGAGTTCGCACACAACGATTCAGGTTGCTGAGGCTTTCGGCAACATACACATGTAGCACCACATAATTGTTCCTGCCTTTGCATGTGTACATACATACATACATACCGACACGTACACGTACACATATACACCTCCCTATACGTACATGTACATACACACATACATATGTATATATACACACCTATAAACACATATACGCACATACATACATACATACTTATACATACATACATACATATGTACGTACGTACGTACGTACAAAATCAATCGATGTACACAATAATATGTACGTGCATACATACATACATACGTGTACGTGTACGTGTACACATATATATATATACACATAGACATAGGCTTAGACATATATATATACACACATACACAGCATACACATACAAATACACATAATACACATACACATATGCATGTGGCAAGATTCTCTTGTCGGAGTTTCGTCTGGATGATTTGCACATCAATGTCTATTCTCTGCACAAGGGGGGGTGCCACATGGGACTTCCTAGAGCACCAGAGCATGGAGCGCACGCTGCTGCGTGGAAGGTGGGCGTCCACCTCCTCTGCCAGAATGATCAGAAGTTTACTTACAAGATGCGGTGGCCACCATTGCTCGTTTGAAATTGGCCAAATGGCAGACTTCACTGGCCAACCAAGTTTGAGCAATGGCTTTTCTGTAAGCGGCTATGCCAGGGAGGAAACGTGAAGGGCTGCTGCGGGGCATCTCATAGGCCTTGCCTCCTGCGACGGCAGGGAGGCCCTCAGCACGACTTTTATGCTGAGCATTGCGAAAGCTCCAGCCCTCGAAGGGCGCCTCTTCGTAGTATGTCTGGATGCTTGGATGCTGAGCATCCGGTCTTCTGACTTTCCGCCTCGAGATGCTAGGCATCTCTCTCAAACAACTCCTGGCATGATGGAGTAAAAGATCTCAGCTCAGAAACATTTACGGAAAAAACCGGGACCACGGGCCAAAACCAGCTGGTTGCCACGCTTGCCTGCACCAGCCTTGCGCAACCATAGGCGGCTGTTGATGATGACCATCTCCTGCTGTCCAGTTCGCTTCCCTGCTTTCGTGAGGCCTAACCTCTACGCCGCTTTTTCAGTGTAAAAGTGACGTCGGCAACTCGGAGCTGATATAATTCACCACTGCGAAGGATGCCATCAAAGCAGACCAGAGGCCCAGCGGCAATCTCTGGTAGCTGCACTGCCGCAGCCAAACCTGCCATCCCCAGCACAACCAGTGGGCTACGGGGCAAGACCCGCATCGGTGGCTCAACTTTCTGCCAGACTCTAACCAGTTTCCAAGCGAGCTTCAGCCTGCCCTGGCATTGCGGCAGATAGTACTGAAGTCCAGCCAAGCCATCACTAGCGTGTCCTTTTCGCTCCCCATCTGCGTAGAGGAATTCAACCCATTCAGAAGCTGCCTCGCGCAGCTGGCTAACTCGTCTCGACGGCAAGTCTGAGTCCGCCAGAACAGTCAGAAAACACAAGACTGTTTTAACTTTTGAATAGCGCACTTGCATACCTGCGCTCACAATCTGTTCTCGCAGAGTTATTAGGCGTGGTCTCCGGCCCTGAGAACTTTGCCGCGCCATCTGTTCGGGATATCCGAGGGGTTGTTCCCTGTATCTACGTACGCGATGGCTAACACCAGACCCCCTGCCTAACACAGGGCATTCAGAACCTTGAGGGAGTGCTGCAGACGATGGCTGCTAGTATGTCCTTTAACGATCACAGCGCAGATTACCTGTGAATCAAGAAGCAACATTACTCGATGATCCAAGTTGTCAGAGCGCCGTAACCTCCACTTGACTGAGTTGACAACAGCTTGCAATTCAAGCACATTGATACGCGCTACATGCTTCCATGGGTAGCCATGAACCACAGCCCAGTTGAAAAGGTGACTCTGGATCCCACTGAGAGGCCAAGCCTTAGCCCTGAACGGAATATCCGCATCGAGCCGGACGTCTGTACCGCCTTTCTCGGTCACTCTCAGGCTAGGCTTGCAATCTGCTCACTATATCCAGCATGCTTGACAAAAACTGGTGCATCCGTCCAACAAGACGGCGCCGTTCCTCGGTTGAAAAAGTTGTCCTGTTGACGGCTTGGCTCAGACTTGAAATAAAATAATACGTCAGAAGTGAGTCAAGAAGAACCATAACAGAGAAAACGCAAAGAGTTCCCCCAATCAACTGTGAACCAACTGCCTCACGCTCCTCCCCCTTCAACTTGTGATGGAGTCCAGCTGAAAAGTAGTTATCATCAAAACCCATCAGCTTCTCTCGTTCACACAAAGAGAGGACTCGCAAATCACCATCATTAGTATACTGACCATGTGTTGTAACAAGTAACAGCGTACGTCAAAGCGGTGCTTGTCAGCATGTGCCACCTTGAAACTGCTTCTGGATCAACAGATTTCAGATTGACGGCGGTTTCAGGAGGCGTGACTCGAAATCGCGGCCGCGTGAACACAGGCAGCAAATCACTGCCCGTCCTATTCCAGGCACACCCTGAATCAACCCAGGATTTCCTAGGCATGCGTTTGCATGGAAGATGCCACTCGAAATAAAGCCCTCTGTCCTTAATGCTCTCACCAGGCAAAGGTCTGATTTTAGGTGACCCAGAAAAACCTGAGCCTCCGCACCCACGTAAAGGACTTGGATGCAAGTACGGCTCGAGTTGCAAAGCATCGCTGAGCGCAGAGATTGAGCTGCTGGGCAAGTCCGACTCATCAAGTGCACAGGTACAGCAACAGACTGCTTGAGCATCCCATGTAGACGTGAACAGACCTCGAAGGCGGAGCTGGTGGTGCGATTGTCGATTGCTTGCCTGTTCGCGCCGGGGGGACCCTTGATAGGGAAGGCTACCGGCGAGAAGAACGAAATCCACGCGATATCCCACCGAGGCCATCAACTGGTTTGCCCAACTCGATAACTCAGGAAACCGGCTGCGGGAAAGCTGATGTCCGATCGAGTCTCCTCCCGCCATGGGCCATAGCGTATCCCTGTACGGCGCAGGGAAGGTGGGTCAAGGCACACATCACGGCACTGGCACCGTCGAAGCGGCCCCTTTGTATTAAAGCATTGCACGCTTCCCTGAGGCATGAAACATTCACTTTCGTAGGGCGCGGCATCCAATTGCGCAAGCAACTCCAGGCCCTCCGCCGTGAGGCCGTTTGAAGCACACATGCCGCCCCCCGAAGTCGAGGCATCAGAGCAGGTCACCAGCCCAGACACTGGTGTGCGCAGATCCATCACGGCAAGACACAGCAGTGCACCCGCCGCAATAAGCTCATGAGCATGAGCATCAGGCACCTGTCTCGAACGGCACCACATGGATTTTGGCCAGCACTTGTTGATCAACCCCATCAACGGGCGACGAAACGCAACGCAACGAGTAAAACGTACCCTCATCATCCGCGGAGACACCTGTGGCCTTGAGATGACCCACAGCATCAGCCAACCCGCCTTCAGAATCTTTTCGCGCGGAGCAGAAAGAAACCCGCGGAGTCCGTCAACCTCCGCCTCCATCCGGACGACACATGGCTCATGCGCGGCACCTTTTCCGGGCAGTCAAAATCATCCAACTCTTGGAACCGGCTTGTCACGCCGCCACTCACTTCCAGGATCTAGCCCGGCACCACTGGATTCGCTTGCCAACCCTGCCTGCCGACGCAGGCGCTGAAACAAACTGACCGCATTGATCCAGCCCATCGGGATAACAGCAGACGCGACGTACACCAAAGCACAGTCGGGCCGCCCAACGAAACGTCCGTGAACAGGCATCTTAAATGTCATGAATTTGCGCCAAGCTTTTACGCCACGCGTAGAACGCTCCTTTTTGATCGTCGCCGCTCCATAGTAGCACTTGCCCTGTTGTGGCACGATTGAACTCCAGTTGCTGGACCCAGATAATGTGGGGAGGTCGCCGGGCATAAGCAAGCCTTTGCAAAGCGCTGGTTGGTACAAGGTTTAAACGGGTGACCCGGCACTCGCCGGGAGCGGGCTCCCCGCTTTTTTCTACGGCGATACCCCGGTGAGAATCGGCTGATTGTCAATGTGAAAAACCTCGCTCAAATCAATCGCCTCGACAATGCCTTTTCGAAAGAGGACTTCAGCGATTCGCTCCCATTCATGAGGGGTAACGGACGAGGCCAGGAATCAGGGTTCAATAACACATGAGAGGGATCCCTTAACCAATCACCGACATCAACATCCGCTGTCGCCAATGCATCCAAGCTCCCGGCCACTCCATCCTCCGGTAGACCTGCAGGGGCCAACTCCTCCAGGCGTAGAGGCAAAGCTTTGAGGACAGTATCCCCCGTATAATGCCGTATAATCAACTTGCCGGGCACGAATAAGATCCGCGAATGAAATTTGCCGGCCGTGCCTGCAAAGCCTGAGCAGTCCACCAGGCGCAACGCCTGGACAAGCCAGCCAGGGCAGCCCTCTGGCTTCGAGTTTCAATGTGATCACTGGCTGGCGCCAGCTTTCCCCATGCTGAACTCTCACGCTGCTGCTTGCAAATCCTTCGCGCCTCGTCTGGATCCCAAAGGATAACTCCTGAGCCAGGTCGCTTGAGCTCTTTAACCGGGTTAAGGAGAGCACCAAAAGCAGGCAAAGGCATTGGGAGCAAGTCACGCTGCTTACTCTCTGTTTCCTGCGATTGGGTCCCTTTGCCGAAAGGCGTGATGGTACCAAAGAGGCTTGAAAGAAAGTCGGTATGACCACGGTCTCGCAGCGATACAACCAACAACTGAATAAGGGGTATCCCAAGTTGAAGCTTGTTGTTGCATGTAGCATGGCAAACAATCTGACTAGCCAAAGAATGAAGGCTCACATCCTAGGCCACGCCGAACACATCAAAAAGCACACTCAGACCTGGAGCACTGTCAGCTCCCGCCTGTCCGAGGCTCGACCCACACACATCGGGCCTCCCATCATGCACAACCTGCTCCACTGCCAAATTTCCTTCTGGGTTCTCAGGCAAAATAAATGGGCCCAGGTCAATACTCCCTTGTGCAGAGCCCAAAGGACCTGGACCCATTTTTCGGTTACCATGCCCCACCAGCCCTGTCACTGGCTCTTCCAAATACGGTCCTTCCACTGAGTCCGGCTTTCTCCTTCTCGTCGGGGGCCTGCTTGCCTGGCCTTCGCCATTGTGCCCTGGCTCACTTGCTTTCCATGGTCCACTGTCGGGCCGCCCCCTGTGAATGACACGTGCCTCCCTTGGCCATCTTCTTTCCGTGGCCTCTTCACCAAGAAAACCTTGATGGCCGGAGGCCGTCCGGGCTCCACCGGGACGGTTCAACAGGAGGATGGGCGGGCAGTCGCCCTCCTCATGTCCACGGCCCATGGGGCCACGAGGGCCTAAGCCCTCGAAGAAAGAGCTCCTGCCCCTTTTCACTGGCCAACACCAGCACACTAACTCCGGGGCTGAAGAAGCAAATCTGACGGTGAGCGGCGTTTATTTCACAAAGGCTCACTCAGCAACAAGCACAAGTTTCGTAGAGACAAGTCTCAACTGCCCATGATTCCATGTACACATGCATAATACGTAAATACATCTGCAGACATGCGCAGCCTGTGTTTAACTGATGTACTTGCTTAATTACAAGGAGAAGCTATCACAAACAGTACGATGACTAACTGTGGAGGCTCCCCCACACTTGACAGCTTGAGTTCAGTGTCTCAGGGTTTCCTTCCATCTTACCACTGCCAGCCGTTGTAGTTTGAGGGTTAGCCATGCATCAGAGCCTACGAATGCAAGTCCAAGCCACGACCCTCCTTCTTGGTGCGATTGAAGACGCTCAGTCGCAACGCAACCCACCCGAGCCACAGCAGCCCGCCTGCCCGGGCTGACAAACGATCTGCCCCAGAGGCAGGTCAAGGCTAAGGCCACTCCAAGGAGAGGGCCAGGGCCTTGCGAAACGAAAGGCTCGGCCCTTTGAGGTTCAGGCGCTTCAGGAGGTGAGGGCCTTTCGCTGTGAGTGTTGAAGCTAATTTCCCTTGCCCCGGCCGAAAGCTTGCGACTCTTTATGGACATATGATAGTAAGTCAATGCAGGTCCCACCTAAATCATCGCAAGCAGGGGACTTCGAGCCTTCACGTGCCAGCAGGGTTTTTCATGAAATCGACAGCGAAAGCCTTTTAGCTTTGCATCGCTTCCTGCTCAACAGTGCGAGCAGGCTCGCACAGTGTCAGGAGCTCTTCAAAATGCGGCTCCATTAGCCTGAGCCTTTTTTGCATTTCATTTCCTTAGCTGGCTTTTGGTGGTGGGAGCTTAACATGCGGGCTTCAAGCCAAGTAGAAATGCTGCTAGACATCGGCCAAGCTTCTCCTGACCGACTGGATGGTGCGCTTCAACTCGTTGGCATGGCTGACCAATATCTCTGGCTGAGACTTTGCAGCCACAGAAAAACCAGCCCAGGCCTCAACATCCACCTCATCCTCGCCGGCGGTCATGGTCAGCAGCCAGCATTTGATGATTGATTCCAGATTCCGAGCCACCTCGGGGACCCTGGCCGCGATGAGAGACCAGGCAACACAGGCCATGCGTCTTTGATCTCGGAGAAGCGACTCCTTCGATTTCGCGATATGCTGGAGAGCTGCGCCCAGGCTGCAGGAGTCTTCGACAGGGAGATCGATCTCGGCAAAGAGACGATTCCAACAGATTGTCACCCAAATGGCATTGTTGCAAACCTTGCGACACTGCGACTTCATGCTATGACACGCGGCACAGTCTAAACAATTGCAGGAACAGCAACAGACAACCTTGCTACACCGTGCCTTAGAACCGACTTCTGGCTTTCCCTCCGAATGCCGGGCACCAGCAGCTTCGGCAGTCTCATCCGAACACTGCGCAGGTGAGCATCCAGCACTTCCTGAAAAAAGGCTTTCACGAAAGGGGAAAAGTTCCGAGTTTCGTGGCCGTGCATAGAAATGCAGCATGGATGTCCAGCTTGCATAGGTACGACTCAAGCTGTGAACACTTGGTGGCAGTCCGAAAAGATCAGCAAGACACACTTGCTTCAGCTTCACACTACCGTCCCCTTCCAGACTTCAACGGCACGGGCTTGACGACGTTGAAACTATGGAAAGGTAAGAGCATCCAAGGTTCGAGTTCAAGCGAAGGCTTCAGGGTACCGGGCTGAAGTTTGGTTGACCCCCAAAACACACCACAACCCTGGACGCTGCAAGCTCTCCCGGAGGATCCTGCTCGGACTTGCAAAGGGTGCCCAGCAAGCAATACGTGCTTTGCAGCACCTCTCTCGGCATCTTGTGCTCCTCCTCCAAGCATTCGACCTTGGGACTTTGTTTGCACCCAGGGCGTACCTTCCCAGACCTTGAAGCCATCCAGCAAAGTGCCTACAGAAGCCGGGCACGATGCAAAGCAAGATCGTCGGGAAGGATCTTCTTGTTGCGCTCTACCGAGCCCCAGAACGCTCTGAACCGTACACGCAGAACCTCCGAGCCCACGTCGGTGCATCAAAGCTGCAGCGAGAGATACGATATCTTTCCAGGGCATGCTGGCTTCGTTGCAGAGGATCTCGCCCATTTCCTCCAGTAGCAAACGCTCGCCATGTTTTCGCAATCATCTAAGTCCCACCTAAACATACAAGCAGGAGAGACAGTGGTAGGAGTAGGTGTCGTGGTAGTTGTTGCAGCTGTAGTTGTAGCCGTGATAGTAGTAGTCGGGGTAGTTGTTGCAGTTGTAGTCGTGTAGTAGTGGTCGTGGCTGTGGCAGTGGTCGTGGTAGTGGGGTGGTGGTAGCGGTCGCTGTTGTAGTAGCAGTCGTCGTCGTCGTCATGGTCTTCGTCGTCGCAGGTAGCGTTGGTGGCAGTGTGGAGTGCCAGTGGCAGTGGCAGTGGCGGTTGGGTGGTGGTGGTGGTGGTGGTTGTGGTGGTGGTGCTGGTGGTGGTCGCAGGAATTGGTGGAAGTCGTAGTGGTGGCGGTAGTGGTGGGGGTAGTGGTAGTGGCAGTGGTAGTTGTGGTCTTAGTGATAGTGGTAGGTCGTAGTCGTAGTAGCAGCAGCAGCAGATGCAGAAGTAGTCGTAGCGGTCGTGGTAGTGCTAGTAATGGTCGTGGTCGTGGTCGGTCGTTCGTGGTCGCGGTCATGGTGGTGGTGGTAGTCGTCGTCGTAGTAGTATTAGTAGCCGCAGCGGCAGCAGGTGCAGGCAGCAGTAGCAGTCGTAGATAGTCAGAGTTTAGTTGGTACGAGTTGGGGCGGGGGTTGTTGGTGGTGCTGGTGCGCGTGCAAAGGTTGCATGATGCACATGGGCCGCATAGTCCGACCTGGAAACCCTGCAGGTTGTGAAGCCCCGTTTCCGAGGCCGTCTGAACGCCCCTGACGCATTGAAAACGCTACCGATTGACACTGTGCAACAGCATCAGCCCCCCAAACCTTTAAACAAGCCGAGCCTGTGGCCCTGATTCGAACCCAAAACAAACTAAAGGCTGCCTCAACGACGCACTCGAGAAAATCCAGGGCGGCGTTCACGCCTTCATGTGATGGGACGACGATCCTTAGTGTCTGGTGAAGAGACATTAAAGCCGAGGTCGTGAGGATTGTTTGAACTAGACAACCCTCAGACAGCAGCTGCAAAGCTCCTGACTAAAAATGTGAACAATTATTCAACGTCCTCAGCTTTTTGCATCTCTATCCTTCAAGTCCGAGCCCCCGATCCCTGAGTTGCACATTCCGGCCCAGCGGCGCCGTCAGAATCAGCTCTGTCAGAGTACCCCGGGCACAGAACTCTGAAAGTGACAGATGCTCCGGTAGGATCTGGTCCGCCACAACCAACCTCAAAGGACTCCGGGGATGTCTTGGTTTATGTGGTCGTTTCAGTGTTGATAGACTCATCTACAAAAGAGCTGTAGGATGTCATTACCTATGTGTACTTATGTGCTATATGTCTACAATAGGTAAAATTCACACACACCCACGTACCTATGAAGTATGGTTCACGGTGCAGTGCTGAAAAGAAGCTTCGACAGTGACATGCTTGGCGACTCCGCAGCTCCCGAACTTGCGAGACCCTCCTGTGCGCAGCTTTTGATCCAAGTCTCTTGCAGTGCCTGCCGTTGAGGCTCCTCAGGTGCTCCGCAAGCTCTGAATGCAAGGCCTGCATCGTAAACACATCGACCCAAACTCCCAAATCTGGCTTCGTCCCGAGCATGTACAGTCCTCTCGTATCTCCACGAAGTGAAAGCACGGCGATCAGACAGCACCCGCAAAGGCAAAAAAGGTGCAAGTTACGTCGAGCAAAAACACAGCAAAAGTGGTGAACTAGTGTCGAGCTTGGTGGTGGTAACTGGAAGCCAACTGCTGGTGGCATTGGAGGAGCTGATGAAGCGATCGCAAGAAAGTTACGTTGACTTTCAAACCGCCACTTCTGGCTGAGGTGCCGTGAAGCCATGTCTCGAAGTTCAGCACCGCGGAGATCCCCATCCAGGCGCACGGAGAGGAGCGTGGCTCCCGTGATAGAACAAACAGTCACCTGTGAGCTTCAGCTACTAAGCTGCGTTGTCCGATGATCCAAGCAGTCCATGCCGATTCCAGATCGTCGACCCGACACCACAGCGGAAATTTTGTTATTAGGCATGTGTTCTCACTTTTCTGGGAGGGCCCAGTGGAACGACACCTAGCTGTGTGTTCTGGGATGTCGTCGACGGTTTGTAGACAGATGTCCCCGAAGTCTCAGTCGCGGCATTCGTGCTAAAGCATGCTAAAGCTAAATCAGCTGAGCTGATGTGAATGTCAGCAAGTCTCCAGACCAACATTAATGCCGTAGATTGCTACCTGGGCAAAAGCAAGAACACCACTGCCAGTGTGCCAGGCTGCTGGGATGCCATCTTCAACATGTGGCACTTCAGTAGACGTACATGCGGCCGCCGCAGGTGCAGGATAGATGCCGTTGCGAATCACTCGAACCGCGTGCCTTGCAGGCTTCAAGGCTGGGCGGTCCGAGTGGCTGCTCAAGGCTCTCACGCCAGAGCTGAGGGACTAGTTGTCTGAAGCCTCGCCTTGCAATCTTCGGGCAGATCGCCAGGAATTCGTCACTCCAGCCAGATGCGAAGGCCGCGAAAGCCTCGAAGATGCAGCTTGAAGTGGCATCAGTCGCCCCGTCCTGGTGTCGTTGGTGCCGTTCGACGCAAAACGCCGTACTTCTACCGTGGCATTTCTCTCGTGACGTGCGACTGCGATGACGGCAGGGATGGCAATGCCATTGCGGCGAATGTTTGCAGCGGTGATACCATCAAGACACAGGTGCCAATGATGGTGAACAGCTGATGATGGTGGGTGGTGTCACCGATGGCGGTGGCAACGATGGGGTGATGACGACGACGACATTGATTCAAACCCTCTACCCAAACCATGGTCCCAAGTTGGACTCCAAGCCCGGACTGCAGTGCAAAGAAGAGTCGAGCTGGGCGTTCAGCTCGGCCAACAGTCCCCCATGGGCTCCAGCGCTTTGGAGCCGCTTGCCGGCCCGCTGTTCCAGCCTGGGACTTTATCGGAGAGCCCAGATCTGCTGAGCTGGTCCCCCGAAGCTGAGCCCAACTCAAACGCCCATACTGTTCGATGTGTGTGCATACGTGTGTATATATATATATATATATATGATAATAAGAATATATATACAGGCATGCACAACGACCAATGACCTGGAATATTTTCAGAGGTCCTTGGAGCTCTAACTTGCATGCGACGTCAGGTGACATTGTGGTGACGGAGTCGCAAAGGGCAGGGAGGGCACCACCGCCTCCGCCAGCAGCACTGCGGATGCCCTTCTGCATCTCCTCTGCCGTCTCAGTTTTTTGTGGTATAGTCAACATCGTACATTCCAAAGCCTGGGGGCTGAACGCCATTTGGCTTCAGTGAGGTCTCCAACCTGTCTAGGGATTTTGGGCGGTTTGGGCATACCTAAGCGAAACGAAAGGCAGCATACCTACAATCAATCATGAACACCAAAATCCTACTTGAAACGCCTAGTTATGCCACCAATCCTAAAGGCCCTCAAGAAACGCTTCTCCATCCCGAGTCCGAAGCTCTTCTCCTCCAGGATCCACTCCTCATGCTGTCGCAGTTGCGCCGAGTTCTTCTCCAGGAGCTCACAGACGCCGGTTGCAGCCGCCGATTTCACCTTTGATGGGAGAGTCTGGGCCTTAAGGCTGGGAAAAGCCCTCGGAGCCGCCCTTTAGCCTGTCGAGCCTTGCTGTTCGGGTCCTTCAGCCGGCTGAAGAAGACTTCTCGCATCTGGTCCAGAAGCTCCTTGTTAATCAGGTGTGCCTTTGACGGCTCAAAAGGAACTGATCACGTGCACCTCTTCCAAAACGGGCAAATGTGGTGAGTAGGGGGATTGCATTGCCGAACTCTAAGACTCTAGAACCGAAATAACATTGATCGCCTGTCCTGGCTCTCTGGACACGCTTCCTGGTGCTCCACCAGCAGAGGCACGAATCGAGATGCAGCCCAGAGCGCTGTGCAGCGGAGGAGGCCTGGAACCCGAGGGCCCCGAGACTGTTGGGCGCACCGTGGCTTCGGCGTTTTGATGGGTTTGCTGAGGGAGCTTCTGACAGTTGCACAGCTGTCCGTAAAATATCTTCACATTCGCTCTCCCACATTGAACCGCGAAAAACCGACTGTTTCGAATTTTCTTAGCCCTGCAGCTGTGTACTGATTGGAGCTTAGAGGTTCAGGTTGCTAGAGGTGGCTGTGAAATGCATAATGCCGCAACTTACGCAGTTGGGCTCTTGTCGGAACTTGGTGACTTCGGCCGAAGGAAGCGTTGTGAACAAGTGAACTGCTCACGCTGCTTCCAGGGCTGGCCGGAAGCATCTTCAATCCTCCGTTCACCCTGTGCTTTGGACTGAGGCAATTGCCCTGTGGTGCATCGCAGGCTGATAGCAGAGCTTTGACGTCCTCCACCAGCCTCAGAAGGATGGGATTCTGACGTGACCTTGATGTACCGACTGCCATGGCCTACCAGTTGTTTTATGAAACCGAACTACTCCGACTGATACGAAGGCAACACGAGTTTACAAGGCTAGCTTGAGAACAGTATGCGATCCTTCGTGTGATGATGAAACATCGTAATCTTGGTGCATGCGCTTCTTCACTAACATCAACAGCATTGCTTTACTTTAGAGCCCTCGTCAACGCTAGGGGTGCTGTCGTATCGCAACAGGAACACAACACGAACGTACGCGATGGAAACGGACATGGCAGCAATACACATCCCAGCATGTCCGTGAGTTTTCCACACCAGCACCCGGGCTGCCATGCTCCTGAAGACTTGACCTGATATTTTGGAGAGGATGGCTTGAAGTCTCAAGGGATCACCCATGACTCCGATGCTACAGTGTTCGAAGCCCCAGGTGTCATGCATCAACCTCGAGCCTACCGTAGTTTCAACCGTACTACCTCTTACTTGTCGATCAGCCGAGAAGCAGAAATTTCAAGTTGATCGCCTTGGCCAGATACGATATGCACATGCGATTGTTCACATCTCTCATGTAGCTGGCGCCGAAAACAACAGGCCAAGTAAGAGAAACGAGTACTTAGAATGCGAGTCCAGGCTGATCCGCTCGAGAATTCTCACGCTTCGGTCGAGAGCAGGTCTACAAGTTGAACTCAAACTGGCTGTACCCGCGGCACTCTGCATTGTCCTGTAACGTGTTCATGTCTACTGGAGAGTGCACCAGCAACTGCGAGACCGAGCACCCATTTACCAAGAAGGGGACAACTACGACTACGGCAAAGCACGAAGGCAGCACCATCACAAAGGATCCCAAACGCCTGAACATCATGCCGCACCCTTTTGAACACCGCACCGGAAAGGCCAGTACATAACTCAAGCCCCAAAAGCCGGAGCCAGGCCCTTAAGCCCACAGGACGAAACGAAACCTCAGCGAGACGAAGTCCTGACATAACTTCTCTTCGGAGTCGCACCGGCTACTGCACCAAGGGCCAGCACTGCAAGCTCACGGAGCTCCCAAGCCCCCTGTGCAGATGAAATGCACGGGCACATAATCTGCAAGTGGAGCCTGCGGCCTCAAGCTGAGGGGCCGCAGCAAGTTAAAGCTCAGATGGCATTTGTATATCCATCTGTTCCGCCGAACGGAAATTTCCGAGGCCTAAAACCGTAACCCTCGGCCCCTGCCCCTCAGCCGCAAAGATTTTGCTTGGAATGCCGGCCTCGGCCAGCTTCGACCGAATCATGGGCAGCACTCGCGTGAGAAGGGGCTCCTGCTGCGATCGCACGAGACGCCTTAATTATTCCATGGCACTAATGGTTCTTAGCAGCATATCATGATATTATAACACCATGTGTATATATATATATATATATATTTATTTAAACATTCGCTACCTCAGCGTGTCTATAGCGTCCGTACCTCAGCCGACCAACACCAAATCCGAAGAACATCTGCAAAACAGACCGCAGTCTCTGTGGCTCCTGCAGGACAATGGAAAGCGTATCCAGCGCGGAGGCAGCTCCTCTTAATGGAGATTCAGGATGGAGCAGGGGGCAAGCTAAAGGTCGATTCTGACCGGTACAAACTCTTGAGCTTCTGTTTCTGGGTGCAGGGTTTTTCCCCCAACCAGCGGTTTTTCCTTGCAGCTTGTGTAGAGAATCGGACGAACAAAAGAGATTTGTGATAGCGCTTCGGGTTGCCGGACATAGCCCAGCCCTCAACATGTAAAGCTTTGAAACAAGTCCCAAGCAGCCGGCCGTTTCTTGGACGGTGATTGGATCACTGGCCATAGCATTTATAGCAACATCGCGCAGCAGGTGGCAGAGGATGCCAATCAAGTTCGGCCGGTGCCCGCAAGCTGCTGCCATCTGCCCCTGCTGTCCATTCTAGCAACTCCGTCTCGGGCTAATTGCAAAGGCAAACTGTGTACCAGTAGCTCGGGAGATCAGAGAACTGCACGCGAGCTATGATCTGTAATGCAACAGGTGCCGTTTCGAGCATGGTGAAGCTCGATGTGGCACCTCAGTGCCTATGCAACATGTTTATGCGCCTGCGCTTGTGCGCTTGTGTGTGAGATTGAGAGTGAGAGTGAAAGTGTGTGTATGTCGGCGTGTGGGTGCGGGATGGTGCGGGCGTGCGTGGGAGTGCTTGAGTGCCTGCGTGTATGAGCCATGTCGTCTGGACCCTGCCCGTCTTTGTCTGGCGGTAAAGCTGCTTTGAATTGGCTCCTTAGTTCCAGCCCCGGATGCAGCATACCAATAAGTGGCCGTGTGTAAAAAACTTCACATGTTCAACCTAGGACCTAGCGGTGATCCCTCGCAGAGCAAACGAAACTGTGTCACGCTCCGAGCTTCCAGATCGAGCCCTTCTTGGAGTCGACATTTCAGAAGATCGACCTGATCACCGAACTCAATTTCAGATGTGCCAGAAGCATTCATTCAATCCAAGACATGGCGAAGTCGGCATGCAAACTCTCTCAAGACCTTGCAAGGGAGCATCTCTCAAGCACATTCTGAAGAAGAACTCTCCCATGCCACATGTCTCTGAGCCTTTCCCTCAAAGCGTGCATCCATGAACCGCAACGTGAGAGCTGTCGCATTCCTATCTGTTCTGTATTTCCAAGTATGGCCGGTTCGAGCCGCGCAGCAAGCGCTGCATCCTCAAGGACTGCAGGCGGCTCTTTCAAGAAGTCCTGCAAGGCTGATAAGAGGTCACGCCCCCCCCCCCCACCCGTACCTCCCTCATAGATCCAAGTCCTCTTCTGCCAGCGCCATATTGTGCAATAACGTTGGCAGTAGTTGATCCAGCAGTCTTGGCGGGCAGCCCTCAATCATGGTATACTTCTCCAGGTCCATCCAAACCTCTGATGCTTTGAGCAAGTGAATCTTCGTGGCTGGGTTGAAGGTGAATTCCGTGGCTTTGGACAAGGCTACACACGAGAAGGCAAGGACTCTGAAGTTTAACTTGCAGGGCATTCAGGAGCGACGAAACAGTACTGACGGACAGCGGACGTCCGGACTTTGGACGTTTTCATGGACCTGAAGCCTGCACTGTGAAGCGGCGAAATTGTGCAAAGACTCAGCTGCAGGCCAGGGAACTTCTAAAGCAGCCATTCGCAGCTCCAAGTTCCTGACCAAGACATGCCTAAACCATCCTAAACCGCTTACAGCTTTTCACAGCGGTTGAACACGACCTCAAACGGTTTAAGTAGCACGCAGGTATCAAGACACACCGTTGCTTGGGGCCCTGCTCCAAAGGGTCATGAGAAGTTCAGAGACCTTGAACGTTGCAGTTAAGTGCGCAACTCGCTTCGGGTTTGTGTGGAAAAGGTCTGGTGACACTCTACTGTTGATGGCTTATCACTATAGCCTGGAGCCGAAATGCCTCCTGATCAGTGCTAGACACTTGCATGTGCAGCTTCGAACATCTTCTACATCACGACTGCGAAGCGTTCAGATTTGCCCACCACGGCTTGACCACTGTGTATACCATGCCATACTGGTTACACGTGAGGTGTGTGCTTGACAGCTTGACAACCCACCTGCTGCTGCACGTGCGCAATAGAGATAAACAGAGAGACACACAGGGAGAGAGAGAGAGAGAGACACACACACACCCACACAGACACAGAGACACAGGTTGCAGGCTGCTTGCAGCATTTTGGTACAACGGCTCGCATATGGGCTACTCAGGAAATTAACGGGTCATCGATACACATCAACAGCCTAAGTAACAGTTGTGCCAGGCCGTGCAGAAGTCCAACTTGGCAGCAACAGCAGAGGCCTTTCTTCCCGTCGGTGTCAGAATGAGCTTTCACTGAATGGGGCGGCTTGTCTCGTTCTCAAGGCACTAGACTCCAGCTCGACACTGCGATTTACTCAACATCTTCACTCCATCGAATCCAGCGAAATGCTCACGTGCCACGCCTCATCCTGCAGCAGGTGCACGCGCATTGCAAGAACCTCTCCACCAGCGCCGTTGGGGCCCTGATCTGACGCCCATCATCAACCACCTCCTGCCGGCAAGATGCTTACTACTATGCTACTAGTACCCCTTGGTCCCTGTAGAACCGGTGCACTATAGGTGGTGTGCAGCAGTGCACAGTACTTCCTACTAGCACTTAGCCTGAAGCCTGCGATGCAGAGTGATGAAGAATCTTAGATGTAGCCGAAGCTCTGCAGAAAACTTCAGAGCGTCTCGCTTCGTCCTTGGTCTTGAACCTTTATCTAATTTATCCACATACATGAAAGAGACAAAGATCCAGCCATCCTAAGGAACACTAATCCCACACATGACGTTAAACCCAGGATGTTGGGCTGAACCCCGAGCTTTGCATTCCACATTCTGGAGTCAAGGCTGCAGGCCGGGCCTGCCAGAGTTCACAGAGCGACTCCACTGGCTTATCTTTGTGAAAATGCCGCAGGAGCCCCTCCAGTACGCCGGAGTCCGTGTCGCGCACCTAGAGCAGGGACCCGGAAAAAAGGAAGTGAAGGCATTTCCGTATCCGCCTGGCGGAGTCCGAAGGCTCCAAGAAGCTCCAAGGTTTCCGAAAGCCGAGGGAAACGGAAAGGACAGGGGAGGAGAGACGAAGGAGATTTGCAGTGCTTACGAGAAGCAATTCAAGTCGTGTGCCTCCTGCTGCAGCTCTTGCAGAACTTCGAGACAACGCTGAAAGTCCTCATCCTCCGTGGCCGGGAGCCACAAGCAAGTCACCCCAAAGTCTGAATTTTATCTGTCAGGGGGCAAGTCCACATCCAGTCTTGAAGCACCTGCTGTAACCAAAGCTTCATCTCAACTTGCAGCCGCCAGCCGGCGCGTCTCGATTCACTAAGCCTTTAAGCTCACAATTGACTATGAGCCTATACTGGAGTCTGCGTTTAGCGCCGTTTCTCCACCAGCGACCCATCATCGTCGTTTGAGTTGCATGCGCCGATCTCCAGATTGTGGCGGGTCTCAGCCGCGAACCACAAGTAAAACTCGAAGCACGCGCTTCATGCTTGAATGCTTTTTGGCCGCGAAGAAGACCGACCCTGACCCTCGGGATCGGGCCAGAACCTCCGAGCTGAAGCCCTCCCACTCCCGATCGGTCCTGGATCTCCTGGAAAAAAGAATCGGTGATGGGCGCCCGTCGAACGACTGCCGACTCGGGCATTGATTGGGACCTGGGATTTTGGGGCACCACGCCCAAATTCGAGAAATTTAAGCATTGACTCCGACGCGAGATCTCCTTAAGACCTGTGCGCTAACGGCTCTTCCCCGAATCCAACGAGTCTAAATCTGTGCAGTCTTCCGACCGTCACTGATTCGGCCAAAGTGCAAATCCTGCAATCCAGCGTCGTGGCGACAGACAGGGTCCAAGGTAAAAATCCAAGAGTGTCGGTTTTATTGTTCTTGTGGCTTAGGGCGGCATCGGATATGTGTGTGTGTGTCTCTGTGTGTGTCTGTGTGGCTGAGAGATGTCAATCTGATCGATTGCTTTTGAGGAGCTTCGGATGGCAGGCATAAGTTCGACGTGTCCGACTTACAACTCCTTCAGAGGCTGCTGCCATTGACATCACTACGGCATGGGCATATTAGGAAGGAGCCGCGCATGTCACTGCTTGAGAAGCCTTCCTGCGGTGGTGCATAAGAGCAAGAGGTATCAAGAGGTACAGCAGCAAGGCTATTCTCAAGGAGCCGGTATCTGAAACGAGAATTCGCACTTGAGACAGGCCCTCCGGATGGTCTGCGGTTTGTCCGGCCTCGAAGACGCATGGCGCGGCAAGCAAAGAGTGTGGGCAAGAACCGCGGTACTCCAGAGTGGTTAAAAGTTAAAAGGTCCTCGAAACCAATGGCAAGTCCTAAACGCCTTGGAGCCGTTCCACAGGCAGCTTGTTGACCAACATGCATGCACTGAACTGCTGAGACTCTGCATGACCACTGCAGGCTCACATGCTTCGTGCATCGAGGGACGGATCCCGGAGAAGTTGTCTGCGCGTATAAGCCACGACAGCTAAGGCCGGTCAGATCTGAATCAAGCGCGGCACATGTGCTTCCAGTCGCATTCGACTCTGCCAGGTTTCGTCGAGTCTTGACACTTGACAGCAACCGGGAACCTGAACCTGAGCCTTCGAAAAGCAAGCTCCGATTTTTCCAGTTCAGCGACGTGCTCGTCTGGGTCCACGACCAGGAGTCCAGCGCAAGGCCTCGTGTTGGGCTCGAACGGAGTCGCAGAGGTGCACAGCTTGTGTATTCGGGGTGGCAGAAAATCCGAGCATTACACACGATTCAAGCCTGGNTCCACGACCAGGAGTCCAGCGCAAGGCCTCGTGTTGGGCTCGAACGGAGTCGCAGAGGTGCACAGCTTGTGTATTCGGGGTGGCAGAAAATCCGAGCATTACACACGATTCAAGCCTGGTTTGAATTTGGTCGGACTTTTCCCCAAAACTGCGTTGCTATTCTGTTGACTCAAGGGCCCTATGGCAGCGGTAAGTCAGCTATACATATCACGGTCATGGCATGCAGCATTCACAAGTTAAGTAGGATTCACACTCAACCTGTTCTCATGCCGTGATAGGAAAACAAACGATGAATTAGCCACAAGAGGTACAACATAAAGTTGTCCTATAGCGAGTGACATCTGCAGTCTACTCAGCCTACTCAGCTACATTGGTACACTCTCAAGGTGTCCAGGTAGTAGCGTCTGCGAACTACAGTTCTACAGCTTAGTGCGGCTCACTCTGTACACGCCTGTTCCAATCACCTTGATTATGAAATCAGGCTTCATTGATTTGGTGAGACAATCAGCCGCTTGGGTAGCGGTGTCGATCCAGTCGACCCTGTCGCCTCCACAAGGGTAGGCTTTGCANCTTCATTGATTTGGTGAGACAATCAGCCGCTTGGGTAGCGGTGTCGATCCAGTCGACCCTGTCGCCTCCACAAGGGTAGGCTTTGCAGCTCCTATCTCCAATCTCAGTGAAAACGGATTGGCGCAGAGCACTCAACTCAATCTGAAGACGTTTATCCTGAACCCGGGAAGGGGTTTCAGTGTTCAGATGGTCGGCCAGGCTTCTGCAGTCTGTGAGACANTATGTCTCAGCCTGAAGTGTTGCCCTGCATACACGTTTTATCGTGGTTGACGAGAACGACACCACCATCACATCATACTCACTGCACGCAGGGTCAGTGAGTTGATTGGCTGGAGCTAGAAAGTGGACTCGTCCCTGCTGGGAACGATCCTTAGACTCTCCTGCAAAGCTGGCGTCTGATGCGGTCAGTACGCCCAAGTTCTCGAAGTCAAAAGGTCCATTTCGGTACCTTAGCTTGAGGGTCTTTCNAGTACGCCCAAGTTCTCGAAGTCAAAAGGTCCATTTCGGTACCTTAGCTTGAGGGTCTTTCCCTTCAAGGCTATCTCTAGCACCTTGTTTGCCTCGTGCAAGGTAGCAACTGTTGCTCCCTTTATCGAGCTCTGAAGCTTCGATACGCGGTACAGTATATCTGGCCTTGCTTGCCTAGATATCCATGACAAGCTACCGACTACTGATCGGAGCTGGCGCTCCTCTCCTCGGTCGATAGGATCCGAGTGCTTTCTNCGATATAGTGGATTTTGTTTGTGTTATCTGTGACGTCGATAACAACATCGTGGTCTACCTTGTCAAACTGTTTCCCGCAAAAACGCAACCTACCAGATTCTCTGCGGCCTACCTCGAATTTCTTGAGCAGCTTGTTAACAATGCTGCCTCCAACGCCCTTCGATGCCCATAGGAAGTCATCGACATGGGTTGTTAGCACACAGGTCACTTCCCTGTTGTGACGATGGAAGTAGAACGCTGGAAAAATTCTGCTCACTTCGAAGCCGGCATCCCGTGCTTCTCTGTCGACCTTTCGCCAGAAACCTCGTCCGCTATCACAGAGTCCATATACTGGTACTCTGATCAGTAGTATTGCCTCCGG